>JAMBLF010001391.1:0-103502 GCA_030578115.1 Leucoptera coffeella | reverse complement strand
CACTTTATTAGATAGAAAAGTCACTGTACAAAGTGGATTTGGGAGAAAAGGGTTGTCATAGCGCCATCTATCAGGATCCGAAATGATTTCTTCGGAACCTTTGTGACAGATTGACGGGAGCAGACCTCTTTTGTTTTATGGCGTCGGCTGTTATTGATAAGGATAAGTTAAATTGATGAATAGATAAAGTAAGGAGCACCCATTTTAAACTGCTAAATTGTAGATACATTTTAGAAGCACACAGTTTAAACTGCCTAATTGTATTATATTATTGAGTATATAGAATATTTTGACAATTACAGAGTCTGTGATTAATGGGCATATAAATTATTGGTCTTATGCACTTTTACTGTGTACTTGTATGTACTTTTAATTGTAAAGTAAGCATTGTATTGTACAGTATCGCTGTATATAAGCTCTGACTATTGTGTACGCTGTGCAAATAATGCTAATATTTCATTAATAACAAACAGACGAATAGAGAGAACTGAATAAAAGTCAAAGCTTTGTTTATCTATATCCTCCCTATATTGATAAAAAATACAGTGAAAGAAAACGCGTAGTAATTTATGTATTTTCACATACTCACATATAATGAAATTAAATAAAGATACCTTTATTTCACACGACGTTTCGACCCCAGTATAGGCCGTGGTCGTGAGGTCTTCTCTTTAATTTTATCTGACACAACCCGCTCTCATATAGTACAAAATGAGAACAAATTGCTAGTGATTTAGAATAACTTCTACATACATACACATATCTAGGACAGTAAGTCCTTAGATCCGCTTGGGGTTTGGTGAAATTTATTTGCTTTTTTCCAACCTCAAGACACACGAGTACATGCATACATACATTCTTGTCCTTTAATACCTTTCATAGATGTATACATACGAGAAATACTAAAATCTCCTTTTAACATTTTTAATTCGTCGTAGCTCAGTTGTTTGGGGCTTGGCTCTGTATCAGTGGGTACAGGGTTCAAATCCCGCTTGAGCATGTACCAATGGAAATGAAGTTTAAAGAATTTCTATGTACATTTTCGTAACAAAAACACATTTACGAAATGCATCGAATTATACGGTGAGGGATAACATTGTGAGGAAACCTACATGTTCGTCAAACAGGTAATAGTTAGTGTTTGTAATTGGCGACATGGCTGACCACCTGTCACATTGAGTACTGACTATCTGGTTAACACGTGGGCTCGAGGTGGCCATAGAATTACTACCTTTGCAAATGCGGAAATGGAAACTTGAACCTCTGACTACCCCACAAGGGTTAATGGGTCTTTTGTCCTTGAACATAAATATTGGCATTGTGATGTCATATGGAACAGAACTTACAGACTTTCTGATTAAGAGTCTCTTGAATGAGTAGCTATCTACACATGAAATAAACCGTCTTTAACTAATCTTAAGTATAATAATATGAAAGTCCAAGTTTTTTAAGATTATTAACTAAACGGGAGTTATCGCGTGAGTTTTTATATAATAAAGTTGCCTTTATTATTAACCTGACGTTTCGGCTACGTTGCAGCAGCCTTGGTTACGGGCAAACTGACTGACGTCTTTATTAAATAAAAACTTACGCGATAAGTCCCGTTTAGTTATGAATGATGAGTATAAATCGCGAATCTCTTAAAACAGTTTTTTGAATACAGGAGTTTTAAGCATTGAAAAACAAAATGAATTTCCACAAACAATTCCAATTAACGTCGCATGCCACATATTATGGGAACCGGCCTGTGAATCAGGGACCCACAAAACCAGAAATTAATACCATAATTCATAAACTTTTCCCCTTTTACGAACAGAGAGGCAAACCAACAAATACCTACCATAAAATCGGCCTGCGCCGCCACAAAAAGCAAATTAGGAAATGAATACATATTTTTCGTTTTTCGTAAATGTTATGAATCAGTTAAATTATTACCAGATGTACCGTACATGGACATGTGCTAGTCTGGGAGGTAAGAATAATGCTAACTAGCTGTCATTCTTTCCGGCATATAGTAGGAGGCAACTAAGGGACAGTGGATATATGGAGCGATGGGTTAGCTAACAGTTCTTGTTTACTTATTTATAAATTGGTACACAAACAGAATACAATCATAACATAAGCACAACAGAAATACATGTTGGTTGTAAACATCCAGATTGTAATCCTAAGCAGAATAAGCAAATTTACAACTGTAGACTTAAAATGTGTACTGTCTATGGTTGAATATATCAATGTCTGCCTTATTTACCAATCAATTCATTGTACAGTTGTCTATGGATTGTCAACAAAGTCAGCAGCTAGTGAGAATTGAAAATACAAATATTTATTTTCTACAGAATATTTAAACAATTGTGATGCCAAACTGGCTAAATATGTTCGCTTTGGGATTAGATTTGGATCCTCAACTGGAACGAACCGAAGAACAAGGAAGAAAAGTATTGAGGCTTCGACCTCGTTTTTCTTCGGTTGCAGCGGCTGGCGGCGTTGGCAAAACCATGGCGACGGAATAACAAGAAGTGCAAATGCCTTGGCATCAGTGTTTGTACTTTCGCCGACATAACCTTAGTGGTGAATGGCATATAAAAGAAATAAAAAAAAGTCATTCTACGTTTTACTCACTAAAGGATTGAAAAATGACGTATTGTTTTTGTAGACTTGAATAGCAAAAGCTTTATTTTGTTTAGATCGAGGTCTGTATTTTAAGTTTATGTTGTTTCATATGACATCACAACTCGAATATTCATGATAAAGAGTGACTGAAGATATGTTTTCATGTCTGTCCACCTCTCATCCCCCCATATCATAATTATTATTGCTGATTATTAATTTACGTCAGGAGTACCTATAACCGCCGAGTGTGTATGAGTGTCAATAAAGCGAAAGAGTTCTTTCAGGATCGGGACAAATGGGGATCCGTGATCTCTGCCCACCCCTCTACACGGAATCAGGTGTGATGTGTATGTAAACAAAAAACGCAAAAAACGCATTCACGACCATTAACCCTTGCGGGGTAGTCAGAGGTTCAGGTGTCCATCTCCGCAAGTGCGAAGGTAGTAATTCTATGGACACCTCGAACCCACGTATTAACCAGATAGTCAGTACTCAATGTGACAGGTGGTCAGCCATGTCGCCATTTACAAGCACTAACTATTACCTGTTCGACGAACAGGTAGGTTTCCTCACGATGTTTTCCCTCACCGTATAATTCGATGCATTTCGTAAATGTATTTTTATTACGAAAATGTACATAGAAATTCATTAAAATTCATTTCCATTGGTACATGCTCAAGCGGGATTTGAACCCTGTACCCTCGAGATACAGAGCCAAGCCCCAAACAACTGAGCTACGTCGAATTGATGTGTATGTATGATTAATTTAGTACCTTTTGGCTCTGTCTAATAAATACATAATTCAATATGTAGGCCTAATAAAAAGACAGGCCTTTTAATAAAATACCAGATAAGGAGAAGCTACATTAATGAAGTAACACAATCAACATGTACAATCAACTTCATATTTAGAATGAATGTGCGCAAATTATATTCGCTTCGTTTGACGTCATCAAGTCAAATATTCTTGTAACATAATTATCATAATATGACGAAGTTTTCAGAGTTACGAGTGACGTCATTTTTCTTAAGGCTACTTTGTCTGCATTATTATATTTAGAATAATAATAATAGGCAGATATATTTAATTTGTAAATATATTTTGGTTTAAGATTTCAGTTTAAATTTATTAGTTTATTTTAATATTTATTTATTTAGTAATATTAATTTGATGTATTACTGCATGTTAATTGCGCATTAAATGATTTATAAATTTAGAATATTATAATTAACAAAGACGATAAAAATAAATTTACATATATTCTCGCCTCAGCGTCCCTAAGGGGATAGGCAGAGATTAATCGCCACCTGGAACGATCCTGACAAATCTTACTTACTTTACTCACACTCATTAACCTTCTAATACATGCTCTTCTATTCCTCACACTGCGTACACCCGCCTTGAGAAGAATGTCTCATATTTGTTCTAGGCGGCCTAGGCCATCCGATTCTAATTTCAAATTAAATTAATTAAAATACTGTCACATATCATATGTATGTATAAAATTACAGTTCAATAAATTATAATACATTATGAGTAAATAAATTATGTATTTTTATATATGTAAGTTATACCAATTATGAAATAATGACTACATTGATACGTGTGTTGTAAGAAATATGATTCATAAACAGCATCTCATATTTGCATAGTTATGGAAAAAGCATGCAGTCGATAAATGAAAAAATTAAGAAGCTATAAATATAGCTTAGTTAAAAGATATTTTCAGAAATTTTCAGCTAAAATACCTTAAAGGAAGGCCCTTAAGCAGGTGTCCTTTAATTTACTCCGTCGTATTCAACGAAATATTTACGCCAATTTGTCTGCTTAAAACAAAATTTCATGACTTTCCTTACGTATGCAAGGAATTTATTCAACGAAATGAAATTTCTTTTTTTTTTTTTTTTTTTTTTTTTTTTTTTTTTTTTTTTTTTTTTTTTTTTTTTTCTATTTATGGTATATTTTCTTGAATTAGTTTGTTAGTTCTGCCTCTCTAGGTCAATAATTTTACATATGTTAGTAGCTATATGTAAGAATAAAAGAGTTTATTTACAGCATCAAAAACATACACAATACAAAACGTTTACAATTAAAACTTACAAACTAGGGGATATAACTTGTGCATTTTATTGTCGCAGCAAAAGGATTCCAACTCAGCTGGGTATGTTGCGTATATAAGGGTAGATACGATACCAAAAAATGATACAATTCACGACTTGTGTATTTCCTATTTGGACACTTCCTTTTTTATTGTGGCAGGATAGTCAGAAGCTTGAGTGCTCAACTCAGATTTTGATAGGTGATAAGTAATAGGTAGTGAACCGTATTACAGACAAGCATACCTATCCCGTAGGATATGTAGGTTACCTCACGATGTTTTCCCTCACCGTCAGCGATTGTAAATTTTGTACGTAATTAATGATAAAAAATACATAATCAAATTTATTTCGTAAGTACATGCCAGAGCTAGAATCCGAACCTAGGACCACAAATAAGAAATCAGAGGTCTTCTCCACTGGGATATAGCCGCCAAATGATGGACAATGACTAATTTATCTATCAAAGACCAAATCAACAAAAACACGTAACGCATAAATAACCCCTATTAAAGCCTACCTACATTTACTTTATACCTAAGCTGAGGATCATAGCAATACCATAAATTCCCACCTGACGATTCCATGAGCCGAAAGGCAATTATTTTGGCTCCGGAATCGTAAGCGGTGAGGCAAGATTTGTGCATCAGTTTGTATCCTTTATCCACCATTATGGGGAAACAGCGAGTTTCGATTCAATTTTTACCTGTAAAAGCATAGAGTTTAAATGTGTATAGACGTGGTTTAAAGTTTATATAAGGATTGTTTTTATTAGAAGGTATTACTGTGATCATTTATTTATATAGGAACATAGATATACACGTTCATAATATTTCAAGGAGTCAGAACGAGAGAATTTGACATATTAAGTCTGGTCTTAGGGACAAAAAAGTAGTTTATTTTTTAAGTGCGTTAGTTCTTTTTACGATGTAGGGTTTTAAAAAAAAAATTAAAAACCTATTCCGGTTTCGTTTGATATAATATACATATGTTTATTTTTTTCTTACATTGATTGATTTAAATCCTTACAGGTTACCCCAATACAAAATCGATTAATAATAATATACTAATATTTACAAATGTAAACTGAAAATTATAATAATCATGAGTAATAATCAAAATTTTTTATTATTATGTTAATTTAAATGTTATCCACCTTGGTCTATATTCAACTCTGAATTTCCAAATACATACATATTTTATGTATCTGTCACTGCATCTTATTCTTTTTATAACTACCATACTTGAGGCTCAATACAGCTAATTCAAATATAGAACTAATATGTGAATTGTATCCTTCTCTAAATCTTTTAGCGCTATGGTCGAGAGCACTGTTTGAAGGCAATTTATGCTAACTGGCAGTTCTAAATGGCGATTTCGATCGTCTATTTTCAATTCGACAAACCAGCAGCTGAATCAAATAGGCTGCTTCAATCTTTTTGTATAGCCTTGCAATGTTACGGTTGTGTTCCTTTTTGGGGTAGTTAGAGACAAGTTTGACACACGAGTACATACACATCACACTCGTTTCCTTGTACAGGGGTAGGCAGCAATCATGGATCCTGTCCTGATCCTGACAAACCACATTGTAACGTTTATTAATAAAATACAAAGGTATATGTTATAAAAAGGGTAACATTAGAAGTGCCTTAAACCGCCGAGTGTTTATGAGTGTGAATGAAGCGAAAATAGTTTGTCAATATGAAGACAGATCTGATCTCTGCCTATCCCTCTACAGGGAAACGGCATGATTTATGTTTATATTACAATCTAAATCTACATTTCTCTAAGTCCTATGTTATATTAGGAGAAAGTGCATCTAGTAATTGTCATACTCACGCCCCAGATTGCAAAAAGATAATTAATTATCTAGCTATTCTAGCTGCATCATATACTGAGGCACTAATCAATATGTTTGTGATTATGTAATATGCAGAGAATAAATAAAGTGTTTTCTTTCTTTAACTCTCTAACTACTAACTTTTAACAACAAATAAGTACAAGATACAAGTACGCCTATTGTTCAATTTTTCTGTCTCTTGTAATATGTAAATGTATTGTGTGCAATAAATAATAATTATACAGATCAAATGAATATACTTTCTAATACTGTTAAGATAGCTTAGCTTAGCAAAAGTATTACGTATACGATTGCAATTACTGCAACCTCTTACTACAGAACGCTATAGATTATATTTTTGTCCCTTTATCACCTGAAACAAATTTAACCTTTAAAAAAGGGACAATATTCGAATAACGTTATTAAACCTTAAACAATTTTCATCATATTTTGCCCGGCATATTTACCATAATCGACCCACCGTGCACCCGGATCCTGATTTCCAATCAGTAAGGACAACATTGGTTTTGACAATCTCCGCCAAATGGCGTAACAAATTGCATATTTCACCTCAACCTCTTTCGGGGAAGGTTATGGAAAGAATTTTCCATTTAAGGCAGGCACTTCAAACGATGTGACAAGTGAATTTGCAAATTCAATTCGGGGTGTGTTTTTATAGAATATATAAATATGAAGGTGTATGAGATTTGTTTCATGATGCGTTAGCAAAATTGAAAACATATTATTGTAAGTCATATAATTACGTATAAATGCGTAATAAAAAATAGCATTAATTAGTTAGTGCTTGTAAATGGCGACGTGGCTTACCACCTGTCACATTGAGTACTGACTATCTGGTCAACACGTGGGTTTGAGGTGTCCATAGAATTACTACCTTCGCAATTGCGGAGATGGACAACTGAACCTCTGACTACCCCGCAAGGGTTATTGGTCTTGAATGCGTTTGTTCCCCGAACGTTGAGTAATAACTGTCTGGTCATAAATTAACAACCTGTACGAAGATTGACAACAATACCTGTAACTACCTCGTTAAGGTTAAGGATCGTGAAAGCCGTTTGTCTTATCTTTTATTTTATTTTCTATATTTTCGGGAAGAAGAAATTCTTAAGATATCTCTCAATTATAAGAATAGGGATAGGTAGATTCCATTACTATCGTTTTCTAGCTCAAACTATTCGTAAACACAGTATTGCAAATACAGAACGTGTTTTAATTTCGGGAATCGAATAAAAACCTTTGATTTACTAAACTAATGGCCATATTCAGTCCCATTGACGTGATTGTTATTTTGTTACATTATTCTTAGTAAAACTACATTAATGAATATTCTTTTGTGGCACAGTTGAATAAATTCGGCCTAACTTGACTTGTTTCTCCGAAATTCGCTTCAATAGATATCAAAAGAGAAATTACATCAAAGCAAACGAAACCTAAGTCGCTACACATGATAGCATTGTGATCTCAAATATTCCAAATGTAATCTTTGGGAACCTTGTTAGACTAAGACTTACAGACTGTAACTATCTGTGTAGTTAGTTTGGTAAAGTACAGTTGTTGGGGTTTGAGACTGAATCGGCGCGTTCAGGATTCAAATCCCGCCCGAGTATGTACCCTATGTAAATGAAGTTTTCTGATATTTTATGTATAGTTTTAAGAGCTTCCCGATTTATACTCATGATTAATAACTAACGGGACTTATCGCGTAAGGTTTTTAAACGTTTAAACGTCGGGTCAATAATAAAGGTAACTTTATTAAATAAAAACTTACGTGATAAGTCCCGTTAGTTATTAATCATATTCTATGTATGTTCTAGATTTATTTGTTCAAGTAAAATTTTTAATTTTACTACAATCTAATAATATATTTTCTTAACAACTTAGATAAAGTCACTTTTTAGTCATAAATCAGTATATTTGTGAAGTGTACTAACTCTTTGAGGATATCCACTTATTCCGTACGAGTTACAGTCAGTGCTTGTAAATGAGACAAGAAACCACCTGAAACTTTAGGTACTGACGATTCTGTTAAACACATTGATTAACTAGTAGTATCCAATAAATCACTTACTCCGCAGTTGAGTTTAGAACTTTGAGGACAGCTGTCTATTTTTCAAAACAATATACATATAAATCTGTGAATTTACTGTGACCATAAACAACCTTTTAAATTGCAGCCATATAGACACGATCCCTGACAATGTAAAACATAGGATGAACACAGATGTATTTAACCCTTTTCCGAAGCAAAATATCCTAAAACGCTTGCCTTTGTAACGGGCAGAGGCAAAGATAAATTCAGTCGAAATCATTCCATTGTAGCTTTGTTCTTTATTGCATTGTCAGCGAAAGATAACTGGGCCCCGAAAGGGTTTCGTTACATTTCGTGACTATTCAAATTGTAAGGTTTTTTTGGCGTTAAAAGGTTCTATTTATTGCTTTTGGGTGATGGTCCAGGGGTTAAATGCGTAATCGATAGAATACACGGTAATGATACTATTTTTTAATATAAAAAATATTTTCTTTCGTTCTTTATACATTATACATTCGAATTCTACAATCTTTTTGTAAGATAAAAAAGATTTGATAATAAATATTTCGAATTTGGTTGTTGAAAGTAATAGTATGAAATATGTATATATATATTTAGCCATAATTTTATCCTCTTGCGATGAACCTTAATAAACAATGGGGTTTGGGTATTAACATTAAATATTGGTGACATGCTGATAGTTTATCGCCAAATAAATTAATGATAACCTATTCGTATATTTCTTCAACGACGTTTCTAAAAGGACCACAGTTAGCATTTTCTCTACGCCCTAGACTATAACGGGACAGAACAATTATTCTAATGTGAAACCTTTGTTTTCAAGCCCTCTAGATTTTAATCAGCTAAGTAAACTTTAATTTCATTATGAAATAATCCTTGCGACGAACGTTAGATAGACAGGGTTAAAATATGGTAAGTTCTTATCAAAATATACCGACATAATAATAATAATTATAGTTAAAAGGTGAATCATAAGTACGTTCAAATAAATGAGTCATTCATGCATATACATGCATTCACGTCCTTTAATCCCTTTCGGGATGGACGGAACCTCGGAGATGAAATATCTCCTAAGTCACTTTGTAGCATGAATATTGGGAGTTTCGTGTCATAATAGCACATTGGTGAAAGGTTGCAACCCCATCGCCTAATAGATTCCATTTACACCTTGACCTCCTACGACCTGCCGGGAAGAATGGCAGCTAGTTAACTTTAGAGAAAAAAATATCTACGACTGTAGCAACCCGAAGCAACAGTACTTTCTTGTACAGCGGTGTTTCATGTCACCATGTACAACCACTAAATATAGTAAGTATTCAGCTCTTATCTGCACTTTGCTTAAGAAAATGCGTTTTGCTCACGATATATTCACATCATTTCTACATATGTATGTTTTTAAGTAATGATCCTAATTGTGTTCCTTCAAAGTATGTTTAAGAATTTATAGGTTATCAATTCTATATACTAGTTATATTGTATATGTAATTGCTATTATGATTTATTATAATTATATTATTTTGCGTATGTTTATTATTTATAGCTTGAGACAGATCCCGAATCGGGTGCTGCCGGAGGACCAGTGTTGCAGCCTAGCTGCATGGTATACTGAGACAGCACCTTTTACTGCATCAAGGTGTATTTGATAATGTGTAATGAATAACCATTTTTATACGCAGTGTTAACTGTTTTCATCTTTTTTTTGTGTATAAAATCATATCCAGAAATGTCTATAAATATTTAAAAAAACGTGGTACTTAGTCATAGATTCTCGTATATGTTCCAGGTGGCAATTATCATATTATTAATTCAAAAAAATCACAACTAACACAGATAATTGTAATTTTTAACTTGAGGTACTTTTAGCTTTTCGATAACATACAGCCCTAGTCTCTAAGTGACTGCTTATGACATACCAGAATAAACGTCTAGTAACTTGCCTTATACTGACTAGCACGCTACAAGATACCTATAATTTTCTTTCCAAACCCTAAATATTTCAGTATCGGGTTGTATTAGACTCACGAGCCGTAATGTCTTGATAATAGTCCCTGGCAAATAGCCAAGCTATTAAGCCTACAATATGGATCCTGCAGTTTAGGCTCCGAGAATACACTGGAAAGTCTAGATTATATACAACCTTGTAGTTTAAGGAATACCTATAATGGATGTAATGGATGTCGACGTAGAGAAAATGATTTGACAAGATCGATGCAAAAGATTAATATTATTCGCTATTTCTCTATATAAACAATGAGTATGTTTATATGTATGTATGTATGCGTGTGTAATATACACAGACGTATATCTCTTTATACACAGAAGTTTGTAAATCGATTGAATTGATGCAGGAAAGTGACCATGGAGTCCCGTGCTGTTCTAAGATGTAAAATAATGCTTATTAGCTGCCGTTTTTCCGATATGTCGTAGGAGGCGACTAAGAGACTATCAGAATGAGAAGCATCGATTGAGCTATGGTCTATCAACATAGGAGATATTACTATGTCTCTAAAGTTTTGTCAACCCTGAAATAGATTAAGCGATGTTAATAAATATGTATATATAATAAAAGATCTATACTTTTCTCCTACTAGTACATACTTACTAATCTACCCTAACCTTAGGCAAGTAAACTACCCGCATTTAGTCCTGAAAGTCGGATAGAGCCTATCACTAAAACTTTATCCTACCTTCACAGACCTTAGCATAATAAAAAGGTTATAGTTAGGGCATTTACGACCCAGTATATACTGGTAAAGGGTCAAGTAAGTGAAATTTTAAGGGTTTTATGTTAGCTATTAATGTAACAGCTGTAGGTATGAATAGTTTTCGTTGGGTAAAGTTAAGCGAGAATGAGTGTGGACAGTAATTTGATGGGAGACCGTTTAGACTGTTATTGTGTTGATAATTTTATCATATATTCACGTCTCTTAATCTCTTTCGAGATGGATAGAAGTTGAGAGTTAAAATATGTACTTTGTGACTTTTAGGAACACAAAAGTTGAACAAAAAGACAAACGCGTTCACGACCACTAACCCTTGCGGGGCAGTCAGAGGTTCAAGTGTCCATCTTCGCAATCGCGAAGGTAGTAATTCTATTTAAATATTTATTAAGTATTAATTCTATTCTAAAAAGTTGGACTTTACTGAATTATAAATCTTACTTAAGTTATAATAAAAGACTTAGAATATTAACGAAAGGTTACCAATTCATCACCCTCAATCACATTTAGCACCAATCGAACCATATCCAAAAACCAGTAGTATAGAAAAGGCTACGAAATTGTAATAGATTTTCCCTGTCTCAGCTACGAGATAGCTACGAGTAATCCGCTCTGATTATTGCGAGACACGTTTCAATAATCGTCTCCCTTTCATGAGATCCTAATCTGGACTATTGGGCTATTGGTGATAGGATGACGTCAATAGAATGTAACTGCTAATAATAATACGTGCCAGTTATTTTAGTTGCGTATTTGCTGATTGGCGGAATATGTTTGGTTTGTTGGCTATTATAAATAAGCTGATAGTTAGAGATAGTTATGACACAGAAAGTTATAGGCAGGTAAGACTAAGGACAAAGTTTAAGGATATATTTTGGAAAAGAAAACATGTATCCTAATTTGTACCGATTTTGACAAACCTTCTTTAAACCACCCTCATACACATTCGGCGGTTTTAGATAGGTACTTCTAATGTCACCCTTTTTTATTATGACAACAATTTGGCCATCCTTCTAATCCACTCAGTTAACAGTATATACCTTTTGTTTATCTACTATCATTCATTCGCATACCTATTCATATACATACATATACATTCACGTCCTTTAATCCCTTTCGTGGTGGACAGAAACTCGGAGATACAATATATCCTAGGTCACTTATCAGCATAAATATTGAAATTGCCATGTCATAATGGAACATTGGTGACAGGTTGATAGTCCATCGCCCAATAGATTATATTTAGCCTTATTCCCTTAGCCATGCCGGGAGAAATGGCAGCTAGTTAGCATTCTTTTTACGTCCCATTCTAGCACAATACATAACTTGATATCATAACTTGATAGAACAGCACTATTCAGAAATAATAATATAAGTTTGATAATCACAATTCATTTTCCTAACAAAGTGACCCCTTTTATAATAAGTGTGAGCCCATAAATTCCATTTCACACCCTTGTCATATTCAACACGACAATCACAGTGATAATATATCAGGAAGTAGTTTCATTTAGTTTAACAAAGGGCCAGTCCAATTTAAACTGGGTTGGGTAACAGCTTGTGTGTAATTTTATTAAGGGTCGGAACTTTCTATGGTTAAAACAATCATTGTTGTCATAACATTACGTTACAAACATCGCAATTAGTTGCGTGCAAATTTAGGACGAAAAGAATGCTAACTATCTGTCTATAGTCGTGGTATGTCGTATAAGGTGACTAAGGGACTAGGGTATATGGAAACTTTTGTGCGATGGACTAACAATATGTTAACGAAATTCTATTTAACGTCACAATCCAGATAGATTAGCAAAGTTTTGTCTAGCATGAAATAGATTAAGGGAGGTAAATTAATACAGGTACGGTTGTTTGTTGTAGGAAAACATTTAATAAATCCTCTTGAACTGTTGCGAAGGAGTCAACAATGTTTGCAATTTTGGTTTTAATTTTAAGGCATTATTAAACCGGTTTTTATAAGATCTATTAGGATTTTATTACTTATAATATTTTAGGATTTTATGACACATAAGTACTGATTTAATTTAAAAATAATTTTAATAGCACTGTTAAAATAAATTTAACATTTATAACAGACAAACATTTACATTTCGAAGCTTGTCGTATTCATCTATTTTATTAAGGAAAAAAATATACTATTTACTCTTTAATACACTTAAAGTATTGGTATCCATATCACCATGTACACTCACACTCACGATGTTTTCCCTCACCATTTTAATATATAACTATATTAGTTCATAAGCATTTTTATAAAGTTAGAGCACGTCAAGCACCCATAGCCTTCCATCAATCTAGCCACTTCCAGATAGAAGGTAACGGGAAGTAGAGCGGACCTTACCTAAATGGTATGTTCCTAAATGCAGCAACTAAATATTACAAAAACTCAAGTACTTATAAATTTAGTAATTATAGAACAAGGAAACGTTGTATAACATGCTCTTATGATATGCTAGTTCAATTACTTTAATACTTCAATAAAAATAGTCATTCCTGTAAAAAAATTCGACTGAAAAGGAAATCTTACTGCCTTTTTTCCTGTTATTTTGTAGGCTTAAAAACAAGGTCGTAATAAAGCGAACGTTAGTAAACATCCGCATCAAATTAAAAAGCATGTTAGATCATCATTGCATCTAATTGTTACAATTTAATAATATCATATAATATAATTATATTAAACCACCACAACCTGGAAAACACGTCGGTGTGAGGTGGCTATAGAATCACTAACTTCGTAATTACGGAGATAAACACACAAATTTCTGACTTCAACGAGACGGTTTATGACATCAAACGTTATTGCTTATTTTCTTTTGTATACTCATAAGAATTGTATGCATTTTATAATGTTTTTCCAAGAAACAGTCCACCAGGAATCACCCTAGTAGATTTATCACAATCGATTTGCGAAAGAAATGACTCTTGAATACCGATTGACTGAGGAATGAGAGCCAGCGCATTTATAAGGGAACCCTACCCCTTGATTTTTCTACCCTATAAATCGGGGTCTCGTGACGAATTGATATCAATAAAATACCCTTATGACACGGGGATAGTTTAGATAGGTATTCGGTATAAAGGTACCGGGTTTGTTTCTTTTTGTTATGGTGAATCATCTAGATGCTAGATGCACAAATCACGCCTGATTCCCTTTAGAGGGATAAAAAGAGATCACGAATCCCCATTTGTCCCTATTCTAACAGACTGTAATCCAGATAGTAATGCTAAAAGTTGGAAAATCTGCCAACACTAACAAAAAACAACTGACTCCTGACTTACAATAAGTGCTTTTATGATGCAATAAAGAATTTAATTTTATTTTCAAAAGCGATTAAAAGATGTAAAAGACAAATTAATAAACACGTTCACGACTATTAACCCTCGCGGATTAGTCAGAGGGCCAGGTTTCTGTCTCCGCAAGGAGGTAGTAATTCTATGTCACCTTGAAAGCACGTGTTAGCCAAATAGTACTATAAATTAATACTCAATCTCAATAACAGATAGTCGTGCCATGTCTCCATTTACAAGCACTAACTATTACCTGTTGGGGAAACAGGTAGGTTTCCTCATGATCATTTCCCTCACTGTAGTATTCGTAAGCATATCTGCCTTACTTAGATTCACGCTATGTACGTACATTATTTCATACACATAAATAAGAGAAATCAGAAAACTCCACTCAGCAATACAAACTTAAGTTTACTCAGCTTATTAAAAGGTAAAACAAATCCACAACAAGAATAGGACTTTTCGATTTGTAGCTACAGAACAAAATGTAACGAAGCCATTTTCGTAGTTTTTATTTATTTAAAAACGGGCAGGGTTGGCTTTAAGCCAGGCGTGGGTTATTCTGCCAAAAGCATTAATGTTTTAGACTTGCTTCACAAATAGTATATAAGCTCTCGAAAGGCTTGCTCTGTAGGTGAATATTACAAAGATCTAAAAAAACTTTATTTAAAATTTGTGCAGCGGTACAGTATGTATATACAGTAGACTTAATCAGAACCTCACCAGAATCATAAATATAAAAAATATTCATTACGAGTCGACAACAGAACAACGTGTCCGCAAAATTTTATTATATGGAGTATTTCGTTTTTCTTTTTGTCTTTATATGGCTGTATCTAGCAACACAAATAGTAGAAATATTTATTTATCTGATATATACATACGTACTCGCATTTATGTTCTGCAATACTTTTCAGGCTGTATAGAATTTCTGTCAAAGAGAACCTCCTCGGTCACTTCAGCATATTCGTAACAGTTTATTAACATATTATTAACCTATATCATTTTATTCAGTCCTAGTCTCTTAGCGGCCTATCATTATGTACAAATCTAAGAAACGACTATTTTTAGTCTTAGTTTTACATCAAAATTATTGAATACTTCACGACTTGTGTATGCCAATTTCCTTTTTTCATTGAGGCGAAGTGATCAGAGGCTTGAGTGCCTATCTCCGAAATTCCAAAGGCATGTTCGGTATAACCGACTAAATACCCGCTTTTCTTTAGCAAGACAGCACCCAACGTTAAAAATGGTGAACCGTATTTCCGTTTACTGACACAGGCCGTATCTTTAGTGATCTGTGAATAAAAAACACGTTTTTAAATACATTCATTGGTACGTGCCAAGGCCGGGATTCATACCTAGGACCTTTTATACGAAGTCGGAGGTCTTACCCACTTGGCTTTAGCCGCTGTATCACATATTAAAAACACACATAATCAACTTTAACTTATCCCACTAATTAACCCGAACAGAATAGGCCCCGTCTTACCGCAAAACAGTCCCTAACCCGCAGTGGCCGAAAGAACTAATCACAACCTATTCTCGCCGTTATGAAGTGTACATGTTTTCCACGAGCCTCAAAACATGGCTTTCTGCCAACTTTTTGTTTTTTTTCATGCTGCAATTGGCTAGTGGATTTGTGGATTGATTCTGAGTTAGTTAGTTATGGGATGGTTGTGATAGGGTTTTTTAGGTAAAGGGTTATAAATGAAATGAAAATCTTTTTATTCAATATTGAAAGTAAAAATAATCAATTTTTATAAAAAGATATGTCATTAATATACACTAATTATTAAAACTAATGGCCCTTCGTAAAGAAAAATCTCTGCAGAGAAGAAGTGCCAAGAAACTCTGCAGACAATGTGTACATGAAACTTATTGCCTTCTGTATATTTATAAAATACTGAACAAAATAAGGAATTGAATAAAAAGGTATGGATAAAGTTTTACTATTCATATCGTATAGTATGTTGTATTCATAATAATATAACGTATATCATGTGTATATTAAAATGGATAGTAATTTCTTATTTATTGGTATATACATGTTAATTTACTAAAACAAAGGGTGTATTCCGTCTATGTACCTTAGAAAAACAGCCAATGTACATTGACGAACTCCGTGGCGCGATCGGTTAGACACCTGAACGCTAATCGTGAGGTCCCTGGTTCAATTCCCGGTGGAGGCAGAGTTAAGGACTACGCTTTTCTACTGCTTTCCAGTCTGGTCATTGATTATATATGATTAATATATATATATATACGTATTTATGTGTATATAATATGTATACATTTCTTAAATATACGTTGACTAGTACCCTTAACACAAGTCTTAAATGTACTTACCAAGGGGCTAGTTCAATTTGTGTAATAATGTCCAAATACGATTATTATTACTTCTCAACAAACTACTATTCACATCCCAAACATACACACAAATACGAATAACTTTTTAAAAATCATTGTTAAATCTTGTTTTTAAGCGAAGTATGTTTTCCTTTATATAAAGTTTATTCTACTATATTCCTTTAATCGCTACTATTAATAACCATTTGCAATTAAATTTTCCTTTACCTATTTATCTAATTACTACCACTATTTTAACTTACCAAAAGAAACACATACTACACTTTTCTACCACATACCTGTTAAAAACCCTACCCGTTTGACCATACAACCCTCAAACCATCTAACAATGTCCTTTAGAACACTAAGCCCCAAGCGCAATGCGGGAAATAAGAGAACCGTATTTCCTCCCTTATCGGTTCGGAACCATTTGTATTATTCGCGAATTTAATATATTTTCCTCTTCTCTTCTGGTAAGGTTAAATAGAGATACCAGATATTTTATTATACATACGCTTCACGACTTGTGTACACACTCCCTTTTTGAATGCCCATCTCCGAAATTTCGAAGGTATGGGTCATTCGAAGCCCGCGTATCACTAGATAGACAGCACCCAACGCGATAGGTAGTGAACCGTATCGCCGTATATAGCCACTGACTGTTACCTATCCTGAGTGATAGGCAGGTTTCCTCACGATGTTTTCCCTCACCGTAAGCGACTGTAAATTATGTACGTAAATGAAAAACACATATTTGAATTTCATTCGTTGGTACATGCCAGACTCGGGATTCGAACCTTTCTCATACGAAGTCCGAGGTCTTACCCACTGGGCTACAGCCGCTATAGATATTTTAACTTTACGTAGATGGCGACTCAAGGCTCTATCTGAATAAAAAAGGAGTGTGTAGACACACAAATATCCCATGCATCCTTTAGGTTTCAAAAAGACTATTTGATCTCTACTTCAACGGTAATGAACTCTATTGCGACGGTAATAAAAACACTTATTTCTCAGAAACAATAGTACCTATACACACTACAAATAAGTAATCTTATCATTATAAATACAGATTATCTGGTACAAACATACAAATATTATATGTATATTATATGTATATACAAACATACAAATATACATATAACGCCCGTTTTCCAGAGATCACGCCGCCGGAACGCTAATCGTGAGGTCCCGGGTTCGATTCCCGGTGGAGACAGAGTTAAGAACTACGCTTTTCTTTTGCTTTCCAGTCTGGTCGTTGATTATACATGTATGCCATGTATGTATTTTTCTATATATAATAAGTATGTATTCGTTAAATATACGTTGACTAGTACCCTTAACACAAGTCTTAAATGAACTTACCAAGGGGCTAGTTCCATTGGTGTAAAAGGGTCTAAATATTATTACTATTATCATGCATCTCCAAAAGTCTCTAAGACTAAGTCTATGTGGTTAAAAGTTCCTTCTAAACAAAGTAGGACACTAAACCTCTCACAAGTTGAGCAATCCTTTTCTCCTAAGAACTTTTTCCCTCTCACAATCTATTGGGCAGCTCAGACCGTATCAGCTCCTTAATCCTGATTAACGATAAATAGACCACAAGGTCTTAAACAAGCCTTGACCCACATAGAACAAGTCCAGGCTGCCGTCACAGCGGCTTACGTAGAAAATTAGAACAAATAGGCGGACTTAAAACGTCTTTGTGTTTTGTGCAGTCTGGTATCTAAGGTATATACGATCCGTGATTCTGGTGTTAGTCAGGGACGAATAAAAAGCTAACTAGCTGCCGTTCTTCCCGACATATCGTAGGAGGCGACTAAGGGATGAAGGGAAAATGGATATTATTGGGTGATGGGCTAACGACATGTTACTTATATCTCATATGACATAACAACTCTAATATGTATGTACAGTCAGTCAAGGGCAGTCCTAGTAATTTTTTATAAAGTTGAAGTTTATAGAACAAAAGACAATATTTTACATTTTAAAACTGCCGCCACTATGCATTGTCATGGCCACTACACGTTCGCGTGCTTCGAAATGAAAAATACTGTCTTCTGTTCTTATAAACGTAAAACTTATAAAAATTTACTAGGGCTGCACTTTAAGCGTTGAGTGTAATACATTCTAAAAGTAACTTTGGAGATATTATTGTTTCTTCGAGGTATTGTCCACCCCGAAAGGGATTGAAGGACGTGAATGTATACGTATCTATGTTTATCCAAAAGCCCTAGATTTACTCAGAATACCTAGGTTAAGACTAGACTAAGAGTGACACTAAATCTCTATTCATTTGTCTCGAAAGCTACAAGACCACTAGCAGTAAAATAGGTTTATATTCTAGAGAAAACGGTAAAGTGGTTAGATAGAATCTGTATATCAAGACAAACAAAGACAAACGCGTTCACGACCATTAACCCTTGCGGGGTAGTCAGAGGTTCAGGTGTCCATCTCCGCAATTCCGAAGGTAGTAATTCTATGGCCACCTCGAACCCCCGTGTTGACCAGTGGAATGCCATGTCCCCATTTATAAGTACTAACTATTAGCGCGACATATTCATATTCAGGCGACATGGCTTACCACCTGTCACAATGAGTACTAACTATCTGGTTAACACGTGGGTTTGAGGTGGCCATAGAATTTCTACCTTCGCAATTTGCGGCGATGGACACCTGAACCTCTGACTACCCCACAAGGGTTAATGCGTCTGTTTGTTTTTATTGTACAAGTCGGAAAGAAATACAGCTAGTTATAACTTAATTATCGTCCCATACTTCTACTCTCCTAATTGTAAGTTCAGACTACCTCGGCTTAGAGGCTTAGACTTAATCTTCTGAGTGCATGGTAAGCCGTGTACGTACATTGAGAATTTGTGTAACACTCGCCTAAGTACACTCGCGGCAAATTTATGGCTAGCTTAGTAGGTTTCGTACTGGTCAGGGACGTGGGATGAATGGTGACTAGCTGCCATTCTTGCTTCGTAGGAGGTTACTAAGGGTGTAGGGGTGAATGGAAGCTTTTGGGAGATGTGACATTTTAATGCCAATATAATCTTAGAACATGGTAGGATTGAGCAATATATTAAACCATTTAGGATTTTTATTTATGCAACTGTACTTTTATGAATCAACAATGAGAAATTTACAAAGTTAAATAATACGAACGTACTTCTTAAACAACGTATTTATAACGAAAATTGATAATAATTCTCTTCATAAAAATTTGACAATGATATTGAATATTGTGATTAATCAATGAGATGCTGTCCATCGCGAAAAGTAGAAAGGATATGAATAACCCTTTAAGAATTTGTCTTACGAGTTGAGATGTATGCTTCAATGGTTTCAAACCGATTGACTACTTAAGTATTAATAAAATTCGTAAAAAGTTACCGCCATATAAACACGGACAAGATCCCATTTAGTCATTAGACATTTGAATATTTTCCAAAGAGCATATATAGACCTTTGTATGTATATATATGGAAGCAAACATCACTACTATATACTTCGTGACAACATGAAGAAAACTTTCTAGAATATAGCCGTCTCCTTACTTACAATATTTGGCAAGCTAGTTCCCTATTAAATCACAAATAAGCTGAGGTCCTTTACAATAACTCTCAGGAATAAAGTTATAGAGCCAATTACCTTAATACATCTGACCTTCCAATCGAGTTTGCCCTTGAAATTTTCATTAAGCCTCGAGACCACCAAGAAAAGCCAATCTGGATTAATGAAACGATCCATCTTAATAAAGGGAAACGAAAAGAGAAAAATTAATAAAGAAACCGTCAAAATCAAATGATTGAAACGCGTTTGATTATCGGCACCGATTTTAGAGTACACCACGCGTAAGAAATCTTGTGCTTTGTTTTCTGTCAGAGCAAAATAAATAATAATTTTGCTTATCGTACATAAAAAGAAATAACGGAAATAAGATTAATTTATTTTATTTGTTGAAGACAAATATATGAGTTAGCGCTGTTCTTTTTGTGCCATAGCACTAAAATATTTGGTTAATAAAAATCACTAAAGTTCAACAATAACACTTTCATGTAAAGGCGTTTGAGAAAACTGAGAAATTTAAGTTTTGAATTGTTGATAGCAATAATTTATAATTAAGAAATGTTAATATTCTTCAAAATACCAGTTTATGCAGGAGAAAACAGTGCGAAAACTAACCTATATATATAAATACCACTTATTTGTTAATGAAGCGAAAGTGGTCTGTCAGGATCGAGACAAATGGGGATCCGTGATCTCTGCCTACTACCCCTCTACAGGGAATCAGGCCTGATGTGTATGTATGTATGTATTTGTTGGATTATAAGATAATCTACCTTCCCTGTGCCCAACTATCTAGAAACGTCTAGACGCTATCTACGGGTTACTATTTATCTGTTCTAACACTGTAATAACTAAGGTTTTAATCCCAAATTAAGACGAGAATTCAAAATGTAAACAACTGAGGTCATCGCAAACGAAGACGACAAAAAGAATAATAACAAGACTCGTGTATAAAACAGTGAAATGTATGAAAACATTATTTTATCTAGAGATAGGATTAATATCATTACTTTCCCTTACAGTACCTCATCATCACCCAGCCATTCATCATGTACGGATCCCATAAAATATTCCCCACCGTGTTACCGAGTGTACAAACATCAATCATCCCATTTCTCGCCGCCATTATTAAAAAAACTTCCCTTCTCATTAATAATTTAAATCCGCAATGAGATTATGAAAGTTGAGATTTTTCCAATAGATTTGATGTGGGAGAAAGTTTGTGAGTGCGTGATTGATGGGTTTTCTATCGACTTCTCGGAATAAGTTTGTGCTATCTAGCTCAGAAGGTTTCTTTATAACTGAAATTGACCAGCTGTGTTATTACTTGGAAAAATAGCGGCTACTATCTTTCTTAATTATTTAAAGGTGAAGGAAAATTATGACGACCTCCGTGGCGTGATCGGTTAGACACCTGAACGCTAATCGTGAGGTCCCGGGTTCGGTTCCCGGTGGAGGCAGAGTTAAGAACTACGCTTTTCTTCTGTTTTCCAGTCTGGTCGCTGATTATATATGCTATATATGTATCAATCTATATATAATATGTATACATTTCTTAAATAAACGTCGACTAGACCCTTAACACAAGTCTTAAATGTACTTACCAAGGGGCTAGTTCAGTTGGTGTAATAATGTCCAAATATTATTATTATTATCATGCATCTCGAAAAGTCTATCTATGTGGTTTACGTTCCATCTAAACAAAGCAGTTCAGTAAAGCAGCAGTTCGATTTGTGTAATAATGTCCAAATATGATTATATTATATTAAAATGTATACTGTAAAAATTAGGGTATGGAATATTGTAATTCGTGAACGTTGTGGTATCAAAGAAGTAAAACCTAAAATAGACTATCGTCCTTCAAGGATATTCTTAAATAGGATCATGAAAAGGATATTCCTGAAAAGGATTATCGTCCTTCAAGGATATTCCTGAAAAGAATTATCGTCCTACAAGGATATTCCTGAAAAGGACTTTCGTCCTTCAAGGATATTCCTGAAAAGGATTATCGTCCTTCAAGGATATTCCTGAAAAGAATTATCGTCCTACAAGGATATTCCTGAAAAGGACTCGTCCTTCAAGGATATTCCTGAAAAGGACTATCGTCCTTCAAGGATATTCCTGAAAAGGACTTTCGTCCTTCAAGGATATTCCTGAAAAGGACTTTCGTCCTTCAAGGATATTCCTTAATAGGATATTCCTGAAAAGGGCTATCATCCTTCAAGGATGTTCTTAAATAGGATCCTGAAAAGGATATTCCTGAAAAGGACTATCGTCCTTCAAGGATATTCCTGTAAAGAACTATCGTCCTTCAAGGATATTCCTGAAAAGGACTATTGTCCTTCAAGGATATTCCAGAAAAGAACTATCGTCCTTCAAGGATATTCCTGAAAAGGACTATCGTCCTTCAAGGATATTCCTGAAAAGGACTATCGTCCATCAAGGGTATTCCTGAAAAGGACTATCGTCCTTCAAGGATATTCCTGAAAAAGACCATCGTCCTTTAAGGATATTCCTGAAAAGGACTATCGTCCTTCAAGGATATTCCTGAAAAGGACTATCGTCCATTAAGGATATTCCTGAAAAGGACTATCGTCCTTCAAGGATATTCCTGAAAAGGACTATCGTCCTTCAAGGATATTCCTAAAAAGGACTATCGTCCTTCAAGGATATTCTTAAATAGGATCCTGAAAAGGATATTCCTGAAAAGGACTTTCGTCCATCAAGGCTATTCCTGAAAAGGACTATCGTCTTTCAAGGATATTCTTGAATAGGATCCTGAAAAGGATATTCCTGAAAAGGACTTTCGTCCATCAAGGCTATTCCTGAAAAGGACTGTCGTCCTTCAAGGATATTCCTAAAAAGGACTATCGTCCTTCAAGGATATTCTTAAATAGGATCCTGAAAAGGATATTCCTGAAAAGGACTATCGTCCTTCAAGGATATTCCTGAAAAGGACTTTCGTCCATCAAGGCTATTCCTGAAAAGGACTATCGTCTTTCAAGGATATTCTTAAATAGGATCCTGAAAAGGATATTCCTGAAAAGGACTATCGTCCTTCAAGGATATTCCTGAAAAGGACTTTCGTCCATCAAGGCTATTCCTGAAAAGGACTATCGTCTTTCAAGGCTATTCCTGAAAAGGACTATCGTCTTTCAAGGATATTCTTAAATAGGATCCTGAAAAGGATATTCCTGAAAAGGACTTTCGTCCATCAAGGATATTCCTGAAAAGGACTTTCGTCCATCAAGGCTATTCCTGAAAAGGACTATCGTCTTTCAAGGATATTCTTAAATAGGATCCTGAAAAGGATATTCCTGAAAAGGACTTTCGTCCATCAAGGATATTCCTGAAAAGGACTATCGTCCATCAAGGCTATTCCTGAAAAGGACTATCGTCTTTCAAGGATATTCTTAAATAGGATCCTGAAAAGAATATTCCTGAAAAGGACTATCGTCCTTCAAGGATATTCCTGAAAAGGACTTTCGTCCATCAAGGCTATTCCTGAAAAGGACTATCGTCTTTCAAGGATATTCTTAAATAGGATCCTGAAAAGGATATTCCTGAAAAGGACTTTCGTCCATCAAGGATATTCCTGAAAAGGACTTTTGTCCATCAAGGCTATTCCTGAAAAGGACTATCGTCCTTCAAGGATATTCTTAAATAGGATACTGAAAAGGATATTCCTGAAAAGGACTATCGTCCTTCAAGGATATTCTTAAATAGGATCCTGAAAAGGATATTCCTGAAAAGGACTTTCGTCCATCAAGGCTATTCCTGAAAAGGACTATCGTCTTTCAAGGATATTCTTAAATAGGATCCTGAAAGGGATATTCCTGAAAAGAACTATCGTCCTTCAAGGATATTCCTGAAAAGGACTATCGTCCTTCAAGGATATTCCTGAAAAGGACTATCGTCCTTCAAGGATATTCCAAAAAAGGACTATTGACCTTCAAGGATATTCCTGAAAAGGACTATTGTCCTTCAAGGATATTCCTGAAAAGGACTATCGTCCTTCAAGGATATTCTTAAATAGGATCCTGAAAAGGATATTCCTGAAAAGGACTTTCGTCCATTAAGGATATTCCTGAAAAGGACTATCGTCCATCAAGGCTATTCCTGAAAAGGACTATCGTCTTTCAAGGATATTCTTAAATAGGATCCTGAAAAGGATATTCCTGAAAAGGACTTTCGTCCATCAAGGATATTCCTGAAAAGGACTTTCGTCCATCAAGGCTATTCCTGAAAAGGACTATCGTCTTTCAAGGATATTCTTAAATAGGATCCTGAAAAGGATATTCCTGAAAAGGACTTTCGTCCATCAAGGATATTCCTGAAAAGGACTTTCGTCCATCAAGGCTATTCCTGAAAAGGACTATCGTCCTTCAAGGATATTCTTAAATAGGATACTGAAAAGGATATTCCTGAAAAGGACTATCGTCCTTCAAGGATATTCTTAAATAGGATCCTGAAAAGGATATTCCTGAAAAGGACTTTCGTCCATTAAGGATATTCCTGAAAAGGACTATCGTCCATCAAGGCTATTCCTGAAAAGGACTATCGTCTTTCAAGGATATTCTTAAATAGGATCCTGAAAAGGATATTCCTGAAAAGGACTTTCGTCCATCAAGGATATTCCTGAAAAGGACTTTCGTCCATCAAGGCTATTCCTGAAAAGGACTATCGTCTTTCAAGGATATTCTTAAATAGGATCCTGAAAAGGATATTCCTGAAAAGGACTTTCGTCCATCAAGGATATTCCTGAAAAGGACTATCGTCCATCAAGGCTATTCCTGAAAAGGACTATCGTCTTTCAAGGATATTCTTAAATAGGATCCTGAAAAGGATATTCCTGAAAAGGACTATCGTCCTTCAAGGATATTCCTGAAAAGGACTTTCGTCCATCAAGGCTATTCCTGAAAAGGACTATCGTCTTTCAAGGATATTCTTAAATAGGATCCTGAAAAGGATATTCCTGAAAAGGACTTTCGTCCATCAAGGATATTCCTGAAAAGGACTTTCGTCCATCAAGGCTATTCCTGAAAAGGACTATCGTCTTTCAAGGATATTCTTAAATAGGATCCTGAAAAGGATATTCCTGAAAAGGACTTTCGTCCATCAAGGATATTCCTGAAAAGGACTTTCGTCCATCAAGGATATTCCTGAAAAGGACTATCGTCCATCAAGGCTATTCCTGAAAAGGACTATCGTCTTTCAAGGATATTCTTAAATAGGATCCTGCAAGGGATATTCCTGAAAAGAACTATCGTCCTTCAAGGATATTCTTAAATAGGATACTGAAAAGGATATTCCTGAAAAGGACTATCGTCCATCAAGGCTATTCCTGAAAAGGACTATCGTCCTTCAAGGATATTCTTAAATAGGATCCTGAAAAGGATATTCCTGAAAAGGACTATCGTCCATCAAGGCTATTCCTGAAAAGGACTATCGTCCTTCAAGGATATTCTTAAATAGGATACTGAAAAGGATATTCCTGAAAAGGACTATCGTCCATCAAGGCTATTCCTGAAAAGGACTATCGTCCTTCAAGGATATTCTTAAATAGGATACTGAAAAGGATATTCCTGAAAAGGACTATCGTCCATCAAGGCTATTCCTGAAAAGGACTATCGTCCTTCAAGGATATTCTTAAATAGGATCCTGAAAAGGATATTCCTGAAAAGGACTTTCGTCCATCAAGGCTATTCCTGAAAAGGACTATCGTCTTTCAAGGATATTCTTAAATAGGATCCTGAAAGGGATATTCCTGAAAAGAACTATCGTCCTTCAAGGATATTCCTGAAAAGGACTATCGTCCTTCAAGGATATTCCTGAAAAGGACTATCGTCCTTCAAGGATATTCCAAAAAAGGACTATTGACCTTCAAGGATATTCCTGAAAAGGACTATCGTCCTTCAAGGATATTCTTAAATAGGATCCTGAAAAGGATATTCCTGAAAAGGACTATCGTCCTTCAAGGATATTCCTGAAATGGACTATCGTCCTTCAAGGATATTCCTAAAAAGGACTATCGTTCTTCAAGGATATTCTTAAATAGGATCCTGAAAAGGATATTCCTGAAAAGGACTTTCGTCCTTCAAGGATATTCCTAAAAAGGACTATCGTCCTTCAAGGATATTCCTGAAAAGGACTATCGTCCTTCAAGGATATTCCTAAAAAGGACTATCGTCCTTCAAGGATATTCTTAAATAGGATCCTGAAAAGGATATTCCTGAAAAGGACTATCGTCCTTCAAGGATATTCCTGAAAAGGACTATCGTCCTTCAAGGATATTCTTAAATAGGATCCTGAAAAGGATATTCCTGAAAAGGACTATCGTCCTTCAAGGATATTCCTGTAAAGAACTATTGTCCTTCAAGAATATTCTTAAATAGGATCCTGAAAAGGATATTCCTGAAAAGGACTATTGTCCTTCAAGGATATTCCTGAAAAGGACTATTGTCCTTCAAGGATATTCCTGAAAAGGACTATCGTCCTTCAAGGATATTCCTGAAAAGGACTATCGTCCTTCAAGGATATTCCTGAAAAGGACTATCGTCCTTCAAGGATATTCCTGAAAAGGACTATCGTCCTTCAAGGATATTCCTGAAAAGGACTATCGTCCATCAAGGATATTCCTGAAAAGGACTATCGTCCTCCAAGGATATTCCTGAAAAGGACTATTGACCTTCAAGGATATTCCTAAAAAGGACTTTTGTCCTTCAAGGATATTCCTGAAAAGGACTATCGTCCTTCAAGGATATTCCTGAAAAGGACTATCGTCCTTCAAGGATATTCCTGAAAAGGACTTTCGTCCATCAAGGATATTCCTGAAAAGGACTATCGTCCTTCAAGGATATTCCTGAAAAGGACTATCGTCTATCAAGGATATTCCTGAAAAGGACTATCGTCTTTCAAGGATATTCCTGAAAAGGATATCCCTGAAAAGGACTATCGTCCTTCAAGGATATTCCTGAAAAGGACTATCGTCCTTCAAGGATATTCTTAAATAGGATCCTGAAAAGGATATTCCTGAAAAGGACTATCGTCCTTCAAGGATATTCCTGTAAAGGACTATTGTCCTTCAAGGATATTCCTAAAAAGGACTATCGTCCTTCAAGGATATTCTTAAATAGGATCCTGAAAAGGATATTCCTGAAAAGGACTATCGTCCTTCAAGGATATTCCTGTAAAGGACTATTGTCCTTCAAAGGTATTCCTGTAAAGGACTATTGTCCTTCAAGGATATTCCTAAAAAGGACTATCGTCCTTCAAGGATATTCTTAAATAGGATCCTGAAAAGGATATTCCTGAAAAGGACTATCGTCCTTCAAGGATATTCCTGTAAAGGACTATTGTCCTTCAAAGGTATTCCTGAAAAGGACTATCGTCCTTCAAGGATATTCTTAAATAGGATCCTGAAAAGGATATTCCTGAAAAGAACTATCGTCCTTCAAGGATATTCCTGAAAAGGACTATCGTCCTTCAAGGATATTCCTAAAAAGGACTATCGCCCTTCAAGGATATTCCTGAAAAGGACTATTGTCCTTCAAGGATATTCCTGAAAAGGACTATCGTCTTTCAAGGATATTCTTAAATAGGATCCTGAAAAGGATATTCCTGAAAAGGACTATTGTCCTTCAAGGATATTCCTGAAAAGGACTATTGTCCTTCAAGGATATTCCTGAAAAGGACTATCGTCCTTCAAGGATATTCCTGAAAAGGACTTTCGTCCATCAAGGATATTCCTGAAAAGGACTATCGTCCTTCAAGGATATTCCTGAAAAGGACTATCGTCCTTCAAGGATATTCCTGTAAAGGACTATTGACCTTCAAGGATATTCCTGAAAAGGACTATCGTCCTTCAAGGATATTCTTAAATAGGATCCTGAAAAGGATATTCCTGAAAAGAACTATCGTCCTTCAAGGATATTCCTGAAAAGGACTATCGTCCTTCAAGGATATTCCTAAAAAGGACTATCGTCCTTCAAGGATATTCCTGAAAAGGACTATTGTCCTTCAAGGATATTCCTGAAAAGGACTATCGTCTTTCAAGGATATTCTTAAACAGGATCCTGAAAAGGATATTCCTGAAAAGGACTATTGTCCTTCAAGGATATTCCTGAAAAGGACTATTGTCCATCAAGGATATTCCTGAAAAGGACTATCGTCCTTCAAGGATATTCCTGAAAAGGACTTTCGTCCATCAAGGATATTCCTGAAAAGGACTATCGTCCTTCAAGGATATTCCTGAAAAGGACTATCGTCCTTCAAGGATATTCCTGAAAAGGACTATCGTCCATCAAGTATATTCCTGAAAAGGACTATCGTCCTTCAAGGATATTCCTGAAAAGGACTATCGTCCTTCAAGGATATTCCTGAAAAGGACTATTGACCTTCAAGGATATTCCTGAAAAGGACTATTGACCTTCAAGGATATTCCTGAAAAGGACTATTGTCCTTCAAGGATATTCCTGAAAAGGATATCCCTGAAAAGGACTATCGTCCTTCAAGGATATTCCTGAAAAGGACTATCGTCCTTCAAGGATATTCTTAAATAGGATCCTGAAAAGGATATTCCTGAAAAGGACTATCGTCCTTCAAGGATATTCCTGTAAAGGACTATTGTCCTTCAAGGATATTCCTAAAAAGGACTATCGTCCTTCAAGGATATTCTTAAATAGGATCCTGAAAAGGATATTCCTGAAAAGGACTATCGTCCTTCAAGGATATTCCTGTAAAGGACTATTGTCCTTCAAGGATATTCCTGAAAAGGACTATCGTCCTTCAAGGATATTCTTAAATAGGA
Source organism: Leucoptera coffeella (assembly GCA_030578115.1). Classification (NCBI taxonomy): domain Eukaryota; kingdom Metazoa; phylum Arthropoda; class Insecta; order Lepidoptera; family Lyonetiidae; genus Leucoptera; species Leucoptera coffeella. The sequence goes on along the minus strand of JAMBLF010001391.1, from coordinate 74,127 downwards.
TCCTGAAAAGGATATTCCTGAAAAGAACTATCGTCCTTCAAGGATATTCCTGAAAAGGACTATCGTCCTTCAAGGATATTCCTAAAAAGGACTATCGCCCTTCAAGGATATTCCTGAAAAGGACTATTGTCCTTCAAGGATATTCCTGAAAAAGACTATCGTCTTTCAAGGATATTCTTAAATAGGATCCTGAAAAGGATATTCCTGAAAAGGACTATTGTCCTTCAAGGATATTCCTGAAAAGGACTATCGTCCTTCAAGGATATTCCTGTAAAGAACTATTGTCCTTCAAGAATATTCTTAAATAGGATCCTGAAAAGGATATTCCTGAAAAGGACTATTGTCCTTCAAGGATATTCCTGAAAAGGACTATTGTCCTTCAAGGATATTCCTGAAAAGGACTATCGTCCTTCAAGGATATTCCTGAAAAGGACTTTCGTCCATCAAGGATATTCCTGAAAAGGACTATCGTCCTTCAAGGATATTCCTGAAAAGGACTATCGTCCTTCAAGGATATTCCTGAAAAGGACTATCGTCCATCAAGGATATTCCTGAAAAGGACTATCGTCCTCCAAGGATATTCCTGAAAAGGACTATTGACCTTCAAGGATATTCCTAAAAAGGACTTTTGTCCTTCAAGGATATTCCTGAAAAGGACTATCGTCCTTCAAGGATATTCCTGAAAAGGACTATCGTCCTTCAAGGATATTCCTGAAAAGGACTTTCGTCCATCAAGGATATTCCTGAAAAGGACTATCGTCCTTCAAGGATATTCCTGAAAAGGACTATCGTCTATCAAGGATATTCCTGAAAAGGACTATCGTCTTTCAAGGATATTCCTGAAAAGGATATCCCTGAAAAGGACTATCGTCCTTCAAGGATATTCCTGAAAAGGACTATCGTCCTTCAAGGATATTCTTAAATAGGATCCTGAAAAGGATATTCCTGAAAAGGACTATCGTCCTTCAAGGATATTCCTGTAAAGGACTATTGTCCTTCAAGGATATTCCTAAAAAGGACTATCGTCCTTCAAGGATATTCTTAAATAGGATCCTGAAAAGGATATTCCTGAAAAGGACTATCGTCCTTCAAGGATATTCCTGTAAAGGACTATTGTCCTTCAAGGATATTCCTGAAAAGGACTATCGTCCTTCAAGGATATTCTTAAATAGGATCCTGAAAAGGATATTCCTGAAAAGAACTATCGTCCTTCAAGGATATTCCTGAAAAGGACTATCGTCCTTCAAGGATATTCCTAAAAAGGACTATCGCCCTTCAAGGATATTCCTGAAAAGGACTATTGTCCTTCAAGGATATTCCTGAAAAGGACTATCGTCTTTCAAGGATATTCTTAAATAGGATCCTGAAAAGGATATTCCTGAAAAGGACTATTGTCCTTCAAGGATATTCCTGAAAAGGACTATTGTCCTTCAAGGATATTCCTGAAAAGGACTATCGTCCTTCAAGGATATTCCTGAAAAGGACTTTCGTCCATCAAGGATATTCCTGAAAAGGACTATCGTCCTTCAAGGATATTCCTGAAAAGGACTATCGTCCTTCAAGGATATTCCTGTAAAGGACTATTGACCTTCAAGGATATTCCTGAAAAGGACTATCGTCCTTCAAGGATATTCTTAAATAGGATCCTGAAAAGGATATTCCTGAAAAGAACTATCGTCCTTCAAGGATATTCCTGAAAAGGACTATCGTCCTTCAAGGATATTCCTAAAAAGGACTATCGTCCTTCAAGGATATTCCTGAAAAGGACTATTGTCCTTCAAGGATATTCCTGAAAAGGACTATCGTCTTTCAAGGATATTCTTAAATAGGATCCTGAAAAGGATATTCCTGAAAAGGACTATTGTCCTTCAAGGATATTCCTGAAAAGGATATCCCTGAAAAGGACTATCGTCCTTCAAGGATATTCCTGAAAAGGACTATCGTCCTTCAAGGATATTCTTAAATAGGATCCTGAAAAGGATATTCCTGAAAAGGACTATCGTCCTTCAAGGATATTCCTGTAAAGGACTATTGTCCTTCAAGGATATTCCTAAAAAGGACTATCGTCCTTCAAGGATATTCTTAAATAGGATCCTGAAAAGGATATTCCTGAAAAGGACTATCGTCCTTCAAGGATATTCCTGTAAAGGACTATTGTCCTTCAAGGATATTCCTGAAAAGGACTATCGTCCTTCAAGGATATTCTTAAATAGGATCCTGAAAAGGATATTCCTGAAAAGAACTATCGTCCTTCAAGGATATTCCTGAAAAGGACTATCGTCCTTCAAGGATATTCCTAAAAAGGACTATCGCCCTTCAAGGATATTCCTGAAAAGGACTATTGTCCTTCAAGGATATTCCTGAAAAAGACTATCGTCTTTCAAGGATATTCTTAAATAGGATCCTGAAAAGGATATTCCTGAAAAGGACTATTGTCCTTCAAGGATATTCCTGAAAAGGACTATCGTCCTTCAAGGATATTCCTGTAAAGAACTATTGTCCTTCAAGAATATTCTTAAATAGGATCCTGAAAAGGATATTCCTGAAAAGGACTATTGTCCTTCAAGGATATTCCTGAAAAGGACTATTGTCCTTCAAGGATATTCCTGAAAAGGACTATCGTCCTTCAAGGATATTCCTGAAAAGGACTTTCGTCCATCAAGGATATTCCTGAAAAGGACTATCGTCCTTCAAGGATATTCCTGAAAAGGACTATCGTCCTTCAAGGATATTCCTGAAAAGGACTATCGTCCATCAAGGATATTCCTGAAAAGGACTATCGTCCTCCAAGGATATTCCTGAAAAGGACTATTGACCTTCAAGGATATTCCTAAAAAGGACTTTTGTCCTTCAAGGATATTCCTGAAAAGGACTATCGTCCTTCAAGGATATTCCTGAAAAGGACTATCGTCCTTCAAGGATATTCCTGAAAAGGACTTTCGTCCATCAAGGATATTCCTGAAAAGGACTATCGTCCTTCAAGGATATTCCTGAAAAGGACTATCGTCTATCAAGGATATTCCTGAAAAGGACTATCGTCTTTCAAGGATATTCCTGAAAAGGATATCCCTGAAAAGGACTATCGTCCTTCAAGGATATTCCTGAAAAGGACTATCGTCCTTCAAGGATATTCTTAAATAGGATCCTGAAAAGGATATTCCTGAAAAGGACTATCGTCCTTCAAGGATATTCCTGTAAAGGACTATTGTCCTTCAAGGATATTCCTAAAAAGGACTATCGTCCTTCAAGGATATTCTTAAATAGGATCCTGAAAAGGATATTCCTGAAAAGGACTATCGTCCTTCAAGGATATTCCTGTAAAGGACTATTGTCCTTCAAGGATATTCCTGAAAAGGACTATCGTCCTTCAAGGATATTCTTAAATAGGATCCTGAAAAGGATATTCCTGAAAAGAACTATCGTCCTTCAAGGATATTCCTGAAAAGGACTATCGTCCTTCAAGGATATTCCTAAAAAGGACTATCGCCCTTCAAGGATATTCCTGAAAAGGACTATTGTCCTTCAAGGATATTCCTGAAAAGGACTATCGTCTTTCAAGGATATTCTTAAATAGGATCCTGAAAAGGATATTCCTGAAAAGGACTATTGTCCTTCAAGGATATTCCTGAAAAGGACTATTGTCCTTCAAGGATATTCCTGAAAAGGACTATCGTCCTTCAAGGATATTCCTGAAAAGGACTTTCGTCCATCAAGGATATTCCTGAAAAGGACTATCGTCCTTCAAGGATATTCCTGAAAAGGACTATCGTCCTTCAAGGATATTCCTGTAAAGGACTATTGACCTTCAAGGATATTCCTGAAAAGGACTATCGTCCTTCAAGGATATTCTTAAATAGGATCCTGAAAAGGATATTCCTGAAAAGAACTATCGTCCTTCAAGGATATTCCTGAAAAGGACTATCGTCCTTCAAGGATATTCCTAAAAAGGACTATCGTCCTTCAAGGATATTCCTGAAAAGGACTATTGTCCTTCAAGGATATTCCTGAAAAGGACTATCGTCTTTCAAGGATATTCTTAAATAGGATCCTGAAAAGGATATTCCTGAAAAGGACTATTGTCCTTCAAGGATATTCCTGAAAAGGACTATTGTCCATCAAGGATATTCCTGAAAAGGACTATCGTCCTTCAAGGATATTCCTGAAAAGGACTTTCGTCCATCAAGGATATTCCTGAAAAGGACTATCGTCCTTCAAGGATATTCCTGAAAAGGACTATCGTCCTTCAAGGATATTCCTGAAAAGGACTATCGTCCATCAAGGATATTCCTGAAAAGGACTATCGTCCTTCAAGGATATTCCTGAAAAGGACTATCGTCCTTCAAGGATATTCCTGAAAAGGACTATTGACCTTCAAGGATATTCCTGAAAAGGACTATTGACCTTCAAGGATATTCCTGAAAAGGACTATTGTCCTTCAAGGATATTCCTGAAAAGGATATCCCTGAAAAGGACTATCGTCCTTCAAGGATATTCCTGAAAAGGACTATCGTCCTTCAAGGATATTCTTAAATAGGATCCTGAAAAGGATATTCCTGAAAAGGACTATCGTCCTTCAAGGATATTCCTGTAAAGGACTATTGTCCTTCAAGGATATTCCTAAAAAGGACTATCGTCCTTCAAGGATATTCTTAAATAGGATCCTGAAAAGGATATTCCTGAAAAGGACTATCGTCCTTCAAGGATATTCCTGTAAAGGACTATTGTCCTTCAAGGATATTCCTGAAAAGGACTATCGTCCTTCAAGGATATTCTTAAATAGGATCCTGAAAAGGATATTCCTGAAAAGAACTATCGTCCTTCAAGGATATTCCTGAAAAGGACTATCGTCCTTCAAGGATATTCCTAAAAAGGACTATCGCCCTTCAAGGATATTCCTGAAAAGGACTATTGTCCTTCAAGGATATTCCTGAAAAAGACTATCGTCTTTCAAGGATATTCTTAAATAGGATCCTGAAAAGGATATTCCTGAAAAGGACTATTGTCCTTCAAGGATATTCCTGAAAAGGACTATTGTCCTTCAAGGATATTCCTGAAAAGGACTATCGTCCTTCAAAGATATTCCTGAAAAGGACTTTCGTCCATCAAGGATATTCCTGAAAAGGACTATCGTCCTTCAAGGATATTCCTGAAAAGGACTATCGTCCTTCAAGGATATTCCTGTAAAGGACTATTGACCTTCAAGGATATTCCTGAAAAGGACTATCGTCCTTCAAGGATATTCTAAAATAGGATCCTGAAAAGGATATTCCTGAAAAGAACTATCGTCCTTCAAGGATATTCCTGAAAAGGACTATCGTCCTTCAAGGATATTCCTAAAAAGGACTATCGTCCTTCAAGGATATTCCTGAAAAGGACTATTGTCCTTCAAGGATATTCCTGAAAAGGACTATCGTCTTTCAAGGATATTCTTAAATAGGATCCTGAAAAGGATATTCCTGAAAAGGACTATTGTCCTTCAAGGATATTCCTGAAAAGGACTATTGTCCATCAAGGATATTCCTGAAAAGGACTATCGTCCTTCAAGGATATTCCTGAAAAGGACTTTCGTCCATCAAGGATATTCCTGAAAAGGACTATCATCCTTCAAGGATATTCCTGAAAAGGACTATTGTCCTTCAAGGATATTCCTGAAAAGGACTATCGTCCATCAAGGATATTCCTGAAAAGGACTATCGTCCTTCAAGGATATTCCTGAAAAGGACTATCGTCCTTCAAGGATATTCCTGAAAAGGACTATTGACCTTCAAGGATATTCCTGAAAAGGACTATTGTCCTTCAAGGATATTCCTGAAAAGGACTATCGTCCTTCAAGGATATTCTTAAATAGGATCCTGAAAAGGATATTCCTGAAAAGGACTATCGTCCATCAAGGATATTCCTGAAAAGGACTATCGTCCTAAAGGATATTCCTGAAAAGGACTATCGTCCATCAAGGGTATTCCTGAAAAGGACTATCGTCTTTCAAGGATATTCCTGAAAAGGACTATTGACCTTCAAGGATATTCCTGAAAAGAACTATCGTCCTTCAAGGATATTCCTGAAAAGGACTATCGTCCTAAAGGATATTCCTGAAAAGGACTATCGTCCATCAAGGGTATTCCTGAAAAGGACTATCGTCCTTCAAGGATATTCCTGAAAAGGACTATTGACCTTTAAGGGTATTCCTGAAAAGGACTATCGTCCATCAAGAGTATTCCTGAAAAGGACTATCGTTCTTCAAGGATATTCCTGAAAAAGACCATGGTCCTTTAAGGATATTCCTGAAAAGGACTATCGTCCTTCAAGGATATTCCTGAAAAGGACTATCGTCCATTAAGGATATTCCTGAAAAGGACTATCGTCCTTCAAGGATATTCCTGAAAAGGACTATCGTCCTTCAAGGATATTCCTGAAAAGGATATTCCTGAAAAGGACTATCGTCCTTCAAGGATATTCTTAAAAAGCACTTTTGTCCTTCAAGGATATTCCTGAAAAGGACTATCGTCCTTCAAGGATATTCTTAAATAGGATCCTGAAAAGGATATTCCTGAAAAGGACTATCGTCCTTCAAGGATATTCCTGAAAAGAACTATCGTCCTTCAAGGATATTCCTGAAAAGGACTATCGTCCTTCAAGGATATTCCTAAAAAAGACTATCGTCCTTCAAGGATATTCCTGAAAAGGACTATCGTCCTTCAAGGATATTCCTGAAAAGGACTATCGTCCTTCAAGGATGGTCTTAAATAGGATCCTGAACATGATATTCCTGAAAAGGACTATCGTACTTCAAGGATATTCCTGAAAAGGATATTCCTGAAAAGGACTATCGTTCTTCAAGGATATTCTTAAAAAGCAATATTGTCCTTCAAGGATATATCTGAAAAGGACTTTCGTCCATCAAGGATATTCCTGAAAAGAACTATCGTCCTTCAAGGATATTCTTAAAAAGGATATTCCTGAAAAAGACTATCGTCCATCAAGCATATTCTTAAAAAGCACTATTGTCCTTCAAGGATATTCCTAAAAAGGACTATCGTCCTTCAAGGATATTCTTAAATAGGATCCTGAAAAGGATATTCCTGAATAAGACTATCGTCCTTCAAGGATATTCCTGAAAAGGACTATCGTCCTTCAAGGATATTCCAGAAAAAAACTATCGTCCTTCAAGGATATTTCTGAAAAGGACTATCGTCCTTCAAGGATATTCCTGAAAAGGACTATCGTCCATCAAGGGTATTCCTGAAAAGGACTATCGTCCATCAAGGGTATTCCTGAAAAGGACTATCGTCCTTCAAGGATATTCTTAAATAGGATCCTGAAAAGGATATTCCTGAAAAGGACTATCGTCCTTCAAGGATATTCCTGAAAAGGACTATCGTCCTTCAAGGATATTCCTAAAAAGGACTATCGTCCTTCAAGGATATTCTTAAATGGATCCTGAAAAGGATATTCCTGAAAAGGACTGTCGTCCTTCAAGGATATTCCTGAAAAGGACTATCGTCCTTCAAGGATATTCTCAAAAAGCACTATCGTCCTTCAAGGATATTCCTGAAAAGGACTATCGTCCTTCAAGGATATTCCTGAAAAGAACTATCGTCCTTCAAGGATATTCCTGAAAAGGACTATCGTCCTTCAAGGATATTCCTGAAAAGGACTATCGTCTTTCAAGGATATTCTTAAATAGGATCCTGAAAAGGATATTCCTGAAAAGGACTATCGTCCTTCAAGGATATTCCTGAAAAGAACTATCGTCCTTCAAGGATATTCCTGAAAAGGACTATCGTCCTTCAAGGATATTCCTAAAAAGGACTATCGTCCTTCAAGGATATTCCTGAAAAGGACTGTTGTCCTTCAAGGATATTCCTGAAAAGGACTATCGTCCTTCAAGGATATTCCTGTAAAGGACTATTGTCCTTCAAGGATATTCCTGAAAAGGACTTTCGTCCATCAAGGATATTCCTGAAAAGGACTATTGTCCTTCAAGGATATTCCTGAAAAGGACTATCGTCCTTCAAGGATATTCTTAAATAGGATCCTGAAAAGGATATTCCTGAAAAGGACTATCGTCCTTCAAGGATATTCCTGAAAAGGACTATCGTCCTTCAAGGATATTCTTAAATAGGATCCTGAAAAGGATATTCCTGAAAAGGACTATTGTCCTTCAAGGATATTCCTGAAAAGGACTTTCGTCCAAAGGACTATATTGTCCTTCAAGGATATATTCTTAAATAGGATCCTGAAAAGGATATTCCTGAAAAGGACTATTGTCCTTCAAGGATATTCCCTGAAAAGGACTATCGTCCTTCAAGGATATTCCTGAAAAGGACTATCGTCCTTCAAGGATATTCCTGAAAAGGATATTCCTGAAAAGGACTATCGTCCTTCAAGGATATTCCTGAAAAGGACTATCGTCCTTCAAGGATATTCCTGAAAAGGACTATCGCCTTCAAGGATATTCCTGAAAAGGACTATCGTCCATCAAGGATATTCCTGAAAAGGACTATCGTCCTTCAAGGATATTCCTGAAAAGGACTATCGTCCTTCAAGGATATTCCTGAAAAGGACTATCGTCCTTCAAGGATATTCCTGAAAAGGACTATTCCTTCCTTCAAGGATATTCCTGAAAAGGACTATTGACCTTCAAGTATATTCTTATTGTCCTTCAAGGATATTCCTGAAAAGGATATTCCTGAAAAGGACTATCGTCCTTCAAGGATATTCCTGAAAAGGACTATCGTCCTTCAAGGATATTCCTAAAAAGGACTATCGTCCTTCAAGGATATTCTTAAATAGGATCCTGAAAAGGATATTCCTGAAAAGGACTTTCGTCCTTCAAGGATATTCCTAAAAAGGACTATCGTCCTTCAAGGATATTCCTGAAAAGGACTATCGTCCTTCAAGGATATTCCTAAAAAGGCCTATCGTCCTTCAAGGATATTCTTAAATAGGATCCTGAAAAGGATATTCCTGAAAAGGACTATCGTCCTTCAAGGATATTCCTGAAAAGGACTATCGTCCTTCAAGGATATTCTTAAATAGGATCAAAAGGATATTCCTGAAAAGGACTATCGTCCTTCAAGGATATTCCTGAAGGATATTCTTAAATAGGATCCTGAAAAGGATATTCCTGAAAAGGACTACTATCGTCCTTCAAGGATATTCCTGAAAAGGACTATCGTCCTTCAAGGATATTCCTAAAAGGACTATCGTCCTTCAAGGATATTCTAAATAGGACGTCCTGAAAAGGATATTCCTGAAAAGGACTATTCCTTCAAGGATATTCCTGAAAAGGACTATCGTCCAAGGATATTCTTAAATAGGATCCTGAAAAGGATATTCCTGAAAAGGACTATCGTCCTTCAAGGATATTCCTGTAAAGGACTATTGTCCTTCCTGAAGAATATTCTTAAATAGGATCCTGAAAAGGATATTCCTGAAAAGGACTATCGTCCTTCAAGGATATTCCTGAAAAGGACTATATCGTCCTTCAAGGATATTCCTGAAAAGGACTATCGTCCTTCAAGGATATTCTTAAATAGGATCCTGAAAAGGATATTCCTGAAAAGGACTATCGTCCTTCAAGGATATTCCTGAAAAGGACTATCGTCCTTCAAGGATATTCCTGTAAAGGACTATTGGATCCTTCAAGGATATTCCTGAAAAGGACTATCGTCCTTCAAGGATATTCCTGTAAAGGACTATTGTCCTTCAAGGATATTCCTGAAAAGGACTATCGTCCTTCAAGGATATTCCTGAAAAGGACTATCGTCCTTCAAGGATATTCCTGAAAAGGACTATTGTCCTTCAAGGATATTCCTGAAAAGGATATTCCTGAAAAGGACTATCGTCCTTCAAGGATATTCCTGAAAAGGACTATCGTCCTTCAAGGATATTCTTAAATAGGATCCTGAAAAGGATATTCCTGAAAAGGACTATCGTCCTTCAAGGATATTCCTGTAAAGGACTATTGTCCTTCAAGGATATTCCTGGACTATCGTCCTTCAAGGATATTCTTAAATAGGATCCTGAAAAGGATATTCCTGAAAAGGACTATCGTCCTTCAAGGATATTCCTGTAAAGGACTATTGACCTTCAAGGATATTCCTGAAAAGGACTATCGTCCTTCAAGGATATTCTTAAATAGGATCCTGAAAAGGATATTCCTGAAAAGAACTATCGTCCTTCAAGGATATTCCTGAAAAGGACTATCGTCCTTCAAGGAAATTCCTAAAAAGGACTATCGTCCTTCAAGGATATTCCTGAAAAGGACTATTGTCCTTCAAGGATATTCCTGAAAAGGACTATCGTCTTTCAAGGATATTCTTAAATAGGATCCTGAAAAGGATATTCCTGAAAAGGACTATTGTCCTTCAAGGATATTCCTGAAAAGGACTATTGTCCTTCAAGGATATTCCTGAAAAGGACTATCGCCTTCAAGGATATTCCTGAAAAGGACTTTCGTCCATCAAGGATATTCCTGAAAAGGACTATCGTCCTTCAAGGATATTCCTGAAAAGGACTATCGTCCTTCAAGGATATTCCTGAAAAGGACTATCGTCCATCAAGGATATTCCTGAAAAGGACTATCGTCCTTCAAGGATATTCCTGAAAAGGACTATCGTCCTTCAAGGATATTCCTGAAAAGGACTATTGACCTTCAAGTATATTCCTGAAAAGGACTATTGTCCTTCAAGGATATTCCTGAAAAGGACTATCGTCCTTCAAGGATATTCTTAATTAGGATCCTGAAAAGGATATTCCTGAAAAGGACTATCGTCCTTCAAGGATATTCCTGAAAAGGACTATCGTCCTTCAAGGATATTCCTGAAAAACTTTCGGACTATCGTCCTTCAAGGATATTCCTGAAAAGGACTAAAGGATATTCCTGAAAAGGACTATTGTCCTGAAAAAAAGGATATTCCTGAAAAGGACTATTCGTCCTTCAAGGATATTCCTGAAAAGGACTTTCGGACTATCGTCCTTCAAGGATATTCCTGAAAAGGACTATCGTCCTTCAAGGATATTCCTAAAAAGGCCTATCGTCCTTCAAGGATATTCCTGAAAAGGACTAAAGGATAGGATCCTGAAAAGGATATTCCTGAAAAGGACTATCGTCCTTCAAGGATATTCCTGAAAAGGACTATCGTCCTTCAAGGATATTCTTAAATAGGATCCTGAAAAGGATATTCCTGAAAAGGACTATCGTCCTTCAAGGATATTCCTGAAAACTATTGGACTATCGTCCTTCAAAGATATTCTTAAATAGGATCCTGAAAAGGATATTCCTGAAAAGGACTAAAAGGACTATCGTCCTTCAAGGATATTCCTGTAAAGGACTATTGTCCTTCAAGAATATTCGTTAAATAGGATCCTGAAAAGGATATTCCTGAAAAGGACTATCGTCCTTCAAGGATATTCCTGAAAAGGACTATCGTCCTTCAAGGATATTCTTGAAATATCAAGGATATTCCTGAAAAGGATATTCCTGAAAAAAGGACTATCGTCCTTCAAGGATATTCCTGAAAAGGACTATCGTCCTTCAAGGATATTCTTAAATAGGATCCTGAAAAGGATATTCCTGAAAAGGACTATCGTCCTTCAAGGATATTCCTGTAAAGGACTATTGTCCTTCAAGAATATTCTTAAATAGGATCCTGAAAAGGATATTCCTGGAAAGGACTATTGTCCTTCAAGGATATTCCTGAAAAGGACTATTGTCCTTCAAGGATATTCCTGAAAAGGACTATCGTCCTTCAAGGATATTCCTGAAAAGGATATTCCTGAAAAGGACTATCGTCCTTCAAGGATATTCCTGAAAAGGACTATCGTCCTTCAAGGATATTCTTAAATAGGATCCTGAAAAGGATATTCCTGAAAAGGACTATCGTCCTTCAAGGATATTCCTGTAAAGGACTATTGTCCTTCAAGGATATTCCTAAAAAGGACTATCGTCCTTCAAGGATATTCCTGAAAAGGACTATTTTCCTTCAAGGATATTCCTGAAAAGGACTATTGTCCTTCAAGGATATTCCTGAAAAGGATATTCCTGAAAAGGACTATCGTCCTTCAAGGATATTCCTGAAAAGGACTATCGTCCTTCAAGGATATTCTTAAATAGGATCCTGAAAAGGATATTCCTGAAAAGGACTATCGTCCTTCAAGGATATTCCTGTAAAGGACTATTGTCCTTCAAGGATATTCCTAAAAAGGACTATCGTCCTTCAAGGATATTCTTAAATAGGATCCTGAAAAGGATATTCCTGAAAAGGACTATCGTCCTTCAAGGATATTCCTGTAAAGGACTATTGACCTTCAAGGATATTCCTGAAAAGGACTATCGTCGTTCAAGGATATTCTTAAATAGGATCCTGAAAAGGATATTCCTGAAAAGAACTATCGTCCTTCAAGGATATTCCTGAAAAGGACTATCGTCCTTCAAGGATATTCCTAAAAAGGACTATCGTCCTTCAAGGATATTCCTGAAAAGGACTATTGTCCTTCAAGGATATTCCTGAAAAGGACTATCGTCTTTCAAGGATATTCTTAAATAGGATCCTGAAAAGGATATTCCTGAAAAGGACTATTGTCCTTCAAGGATATTCCTGAAAAGGACTATTGTCCATCAAGGATATTCCTGAAAAGGACTATCGTCCTTCAAGGATATTCCTGAAAAGGACTTTCGTCCATCAAGGATATTCCTGAAAAGGACTATCGTCCTTCAAGGATATTCCTGAAAAGGACTATCGTCCTTCAAGGATATTCCTGAAAAGGACTATCGTCAATCAAGGATATTCCTGAAAAGGACTATCGTCCTTCAAGGATATTCCTGAAAAGGACTATCGTCCTTCAAGGATATTCCTGAAAAGGACTATTGACCTTCAAGGATATTCCTGAAAAGGACTATTGTCCTTCAAGGATATTCCTGAAAAGGACTATCGTCCTTCAAGCATATTCTTAAATAGGATCCTGAAAAGGATATTCCTGAAAAGGACTATCGTCCATCAAGGATATTCCTGAAAAGGACTATCGTCCTTCAAGGATATTCCTGAAAAGGACTATCGTCCTTCAAGGATATTCCTGAAAAGAACTATCGTCCTTCAAGGATATTCCTGAAAAGGACTATCGTCCTAAAGGATATTCCTGAAAAGGACTATCGTCCATCAAGGGTATTCCTGAAAAGGACTATCGTCCATCAAGAGTATTCCTGAAAAGGACTATCGTTCTTCAAGGATATTCCTGAAAAAGACCATCGTCCTTTAAGGATATTCCTGAAAAGGACTATCGTCCTTCAAGGATATTCCTGAAAAGGACTATCGTCCATTAAGGATATTCCTGAAAAGGACTATCGTCCTTCAAGGATATTCCTGAAAAGGACTATCGTCCTTCAATGATATTCCTGAAAAGGACTATCGTCCTTCAAGGATGGTCTTAAATAGGATCCTGAAAAGGATATTCCTGAAAAGGACTATCGTCCTTCAAGGATATTCCTGAAAAGGACTATCGTCCATTAAGGATATTCCTGAAAAGAACTATCGTCCTTCAAGGATATTCCTGAAAAGGACTATCGTCCTTCAATGATATTCCTGAAAAGGACTATCGTCCTTCAAGGATATTCTTAAAAAGCACTATTGTCCTTCAAGGATATTCCTGAAAAGGACTATCGTCCTTCAAGGATATTCTTAAATAGGATCCTGAAAAGGATATTCCTGAAAAGGACTATCGTCCTTCAAGGATATTCCTGAAAAGAACTATCGTCCTTCAAGGATATTCCTGAAAAGGACTAACGTCCTTCAAGGATATTCCTAAAAAGGACTATCGTCCTTCAAGGATATTCCTGAAAAGGACTATCGTCCTTCAAGGATATTCCTGAAAAGGACTATCGTCCTTCAAGGATATTCCTGAAAAGGACTATCGTCCTTCAAGGATGGTCTTAAATAGGATCCTGAACATGATATTCCTGAAAAGGACTATCGTCCTTCAAGGATATTCTTAAAAAGCAATATTGTCCTTCAAGGATATATCTGAAAAGGACTTTCGTCCATCAAGGATATTCCTGAAAAGAACTATCGTCCTTCAAGGATATTCTTAAAAAGGATATTCCTGAAAAAGACTATCGTCCATCAAGCATATTCTTAAAAAGCACTATTGTCCTTCAAGGATATTCCTAAAAAGGACTATCGTCCTTCAAGGATATTCTTAAATAGGATCCTGAAAAGGATATTCCTGAATAGGACTATCGTCCTTCAAGGATATTCCTGAAAAGGACTATCGTCCTTCAAGGATATTCCAGAAAAAAACTATCGTCCTTCAAGGATATTTCTGAAAAGGACTATCGTCCTTCAAGGATATTCCTGAAAAGGACTATCGTCCATCAAGGGTATTCCTGAAAAGGACTATCGTCCATCAAGGGTATTCCTGAAAAGGACTATCGTCCTTCAAGGATATTCTTAAATAGGATCCTGAAAAGGATATTCCTGAAAAGGACTATCGTCCTTCAAGGATATTCCTGAAAAGGACTTTCGTCCATCAAGGATATTCCTGAAAAGGACTATCGTCCTTCAAGGATATTCCTAAAAAGGACTATCGTCCTTCAAGGATATTCTTAAATGAATCCTGAAAAGGATATTCCTGAAGAGGACTATCGTCCTTCAAGGATATTCCTGAAAAGGACTATCGTCCTTCAAGGATATTCTCAAAAAGCACTATTGTCCTTCAAGGATATTCCTGAAAAGGACTATCGTCCTTCAAGGATATTCTTAAATAGGATCCTGAAAAGGATATTCCTGAAAAGGACTATCGTCCTTCAAGGATATTCTTAAATAGGATCCTGAAAATGATATTCCTGAAAAGGACTATCGTCCTTCAAGGATATTCCTGAAAAGGACTTTCGTCCATCAAGGATATTCCTGAAAAGGACTATTGTCCTTCAAGGATATTCCTAAAAAGGACTATCGTCCTTCAAGGATATTCCTGAAAAGGACTTTCGTCCATCAAGGATATTCCTGAAAAGGACTATCGTCCTTCAAGGATATTCCTGCAAAGGACTTTCGTCCATCAAGGATATTCCTGAAAAGGACTATCGTCTTTCAAGGATATTCCTGAAAAGGACTTTCTTCCATCAAGGATATTCCTGAAAAGGACTATCGTCTTTCAAGGATATTCTTAAATAGGATCCTGAAAAGGATATTCCTGAAAAGGACTATCGTCCTTCAAGGATATTCCTGAAAAGGACTTTCTTCCATCAAGGATATTCCTGAAAAGGACTATCGTCTTTCAAGGATATTCTTAAATAGGATCCTGAAAAGGATATTCCTGAAAAGGACTATCGTCCTTCAAGGATATTCCTGAAAAGGACATTCTTCCATCAAGGATATTCCTGAAAAGGACTATCGTCTTTCAAGGATATTCTTAAATAGGATCCTGAAAAGGATATTCCTGAAAAGGACTATCGTCCTTCAAGGATATTCCTGAAAAGAACTATCGTCCTTCAAGGATATTCCTGAAAAGGACTATCGTCCTTCAAGGATATTCCTAAAAAGGACTATCGTCCTTCAAGGATATTCCTGAAAAGGACTATTGTCCTTCAAGGATATTCCTGAAAAGGACTATCGTCCTTCAAGGATATTCCTGTAAAGGACTATTGTCCTTCAAGGATATTCCTGAAAAGGACTATCGTCCTTCAAGGATATTCTTAAAAAGGACTATTGTCCTTCAAGGATATTCCTGAAAAGGACTATCGTCCTTCAAGGATATTCCTGTAAAGGACTATTGTCCTTCAAGGATATTCCTGAAAAGGACTATCGTCCTTCAAGGATATTCTTAAAAAGGACTATTGTCCTTCAAGGATATTCCTGAAAAGGACTATCGTACTTCAAGGATATTCTTAAATAGGATCCTGAGAAGAATATTTCTGAAAAGAACTATCGTCCTTCAAGGATATTCCTGAAAAGGACTATCGTCCTTCAAGGATATTCCTAAAAAGGACTATCGTCCTTCAAGGATATTCCTGAAAAGGACTATTGTCCTTCAAGGATATTCCTGAAAAGGACTATCGTCATTCAAGAATATTCTTAAATAGGATTCTGAAAAGGATATTCCTGAAAAGGACTATTGTCCTTCAAGGATATTCATGAAATGACTATTGTCCTTCAAGGATATTCCTGAAAAGGACTATCGTCCTTCAAGGATATTCCTGAAAAGGACTTTCGTCCATCAAGGATATTCCTGAAAAGGACTATCGTCCTTCAAGGATATTCCTGAAAAGGACTATCGTCCTTCAAGGATATTCCTGAAAAGGACTATCGTCTTTCAAGGATATTCCTAAAAAGGACTACCATACTTCAAGGATATTCCTGAAAAGGACTATCGTCCTTCAAGGATATTCCTGAAAAGGACTATCGTCTTTCAAGGATATTCCTGAAAAGGACTATCGTCCTTCAAGGATATTCCTGAAAAGGACTATTGACCTTCAAGGATATTCCTGAAAAGGACTATTGTCCTTCAAGGATATTCCTGAAAAGGACTATCGTCCTTCAAGGATATTCTTAAATAGGATCCTGAAAAGGATATTCCTGAAAAGGACTATCGTCCTTCAAGGATATTCCTGAAAAGGACTATCGTCCTTCAAGGATATTCCTGAAAAGGACTATCGTCTTTCAAGGATATTCCTGAAAAGGACTATCGTCCTTCAAGGATATTCCTGAAAAGGACTATTGTCCTTCAAGGATATTCCTGAAAAGGACTATCGTCCATCAAGGATATTCCTGAAAAGGACTATCGTCTTTCAAGGATATTCCTGAAAAGGACTATCGTCCTTCAAGGATATTCCTGAAAAGGACTATTGACCTTCAAGGATATTCCTGAAAAGAACTATTGTCCTTCAAGGATATTCCTGAAAAGGACTATCGTCCTTCAAGGATATTCTTAAATAGGATCCTGAAAAGGATATTCCTGAAAAGGACTTTCGTCCTTCAATGATATTCCTGAAAAGGACTATCGTCCTTCAAGGATATTCCTAAAAAGGACTATCGTCCTTCAAGGATATTCTTAAATAGGATCCTGAAAAGGATATTCCTGAAAAGGACTATCGTCCTTTAAGGATATTCCTGAAAAGGACTATCGTCCTTCAAGGATATTCTTAAATAGGATCCTGAAAAGGATATTCCTGAAAAGGACTATCGTCCTTCAAGGATATTCCTGTAAAGGACTATTGTCCTTCAAGGATATTCCTGAAAAGGACTATCGTCCTTCAAGGATATTCCTGAAAAGGACTATTGTCCGTCAAGGATATTCCTGAAAAGGACTATCGTCCTTCAAGGATATTCTTAAATAGGATCCTGAAAAGGATATTCCTGAAAAGGACTATCGTCCTTCAAGGATATTCCTGTAAAGGACTATTGTCCTTCAAGGATATTCCTAAAAAGGACTATCGTCCTTCAAGGATACTCTTAAATAGGATCCTGAAAAGGATATTCCTGAAAAGAACTATCGTCCTTCAAGGATATTCCTAAAAAGGACTATCGTCCTTCAAGGATATTCCTAAAAAGGACTATCGTCCTTCAAGGATATTCCTGAAAAGGACTATTGTCCTTCAAGGATATTCCTGAAAAGGACTATTGTCCTTCAAGGATATTCCTGAAAAGGACTATTGTCCTTCAAGGATATTCCTGAAAAGGACTATCGTCCTTCAAGGATATTCCTGAAAAGGATTTTCGTCCATCAAGGATATTCCTGAAAAGGACTATCGTCCTTCAAGGATATTCCTGAAAAGGACTATCGTCCTTCAAGGATATTCCTGAAAAGGACTATCGTCCATCAAGGATATTCCTGAAAAGGACTATCGTCCTTCAAGGATATTCCTGAAAAGGACTATCGTCCTTCAAGGATATTCCTGAAAAGGACTATTGACCTTCAAGGATATTCCTGAAAAGGACTATTGTCCTTCAAGGATATTCCTGAAAAGGACTATCGTCCTTCAAGGATATTCTTAAATAGGATCCTGAAAAGGATATTCCTGAAAAGGACTATCGTCCATCAAGGATATTCCTGAAAAGGACTATCTTCCTTCAAGGATATGCCTGAAAAGGACTATCGTCCTTCAAGGATATTCCTGAAAAGAACTATCGTCCTTCAAGGATATTCTTGAAAAGGACTATCGTCCTTCAAGGATATTCCTGAAAAGAACTATCGTCCATCAAGGGTATTCCTGAAAAGGACTATCGTCCATCAAGGGTATTCCTGAAAAGGACTATCGTTCTTCAAGGATATTCCTGAAAAAGACCATCGTCCTTTAAGGATATTCCTGAAAAGGACTATCGTCCTTCAAGGATATTCCTGAAAAGGACTATCGTCCATTAAGGATATTCCTGAAAAGGACTATCGTCCTTCAAGAATATTCCTGAAAAGGACTATCGTCCTTCAATGATATTCCTGAAAAGGATATTCCTGAAAAGGACTATCGTCCTTCAAGGATATTCTTAAAAAGCACTATTGTCCTTCAAGGATATTCCTGAAAAGGACTATCGTCCTTCAAGGATATTCCTGAAAAGAACTATCGTCCTTCAAGGATATTCCTGAAAAGGACTATCGTCCTTCTAGGATATTCCTAAAAAGGACTATCGTCCTTCAAGGATATTCCTGAAAAGGACTATTGTCCTTTAAGGATATTCCTGGAAAGGACTATCGACCTTCAAGGATATTCCTGAAAAGTACTATCGTCCTTCAAGGATGGTCTTAAATAGGATCCTGAACATGATATTCCTGAAAAGGACTATCGTCCTTCAAGGATATTCCTGAAAAGGATATTCCTGAAAAGGACTATTGTCCTTCAAGGATATTCCTAAAAAGGACTATCGTCCTTCAAGGATATTCCTGAAAAGGACTTTCGTCCATCAAGGATATTCCTGAAAAGGACTATCGTCCTTCAAGGATATTCCTGAAAAGGACTTTCGTCCATCAAGGATATTCCTGAAAAGGACTATCGTCTTTCAAGGATATTCCTGAAAAGGACTTTCTTCCATCAAGGATATTCCTGAAAAGGACTATCGTCTTTCAAGGACATTCTTAAATAGGATCCTGAAAAGGATATTCCTGAAAAGGACTATCGTCCTTCAAGGATATTCCTGAAAAGGACTTTCTTCCATCAAGGATATTCCTGAAAAGGACTATCGTCTTTCAAGGATATTCTTAAATAGGATCCTGAAAAGGATATTCCTGAAAAGGACTATCGTCCTTCAAGGATATTCCTGAAAAGGACTTTCTTCCATCAAGGATATTCCTGAAAAGGACTATCGTCTTTCAAGGATATTCTTAAATAGGATCCTGAAAAGGATATTCCTGAAAAGGACTATCGTCCTTCAAGGATATTCCTGAAAAGAACTATCGTCCTTCAAGGATATTCCTGAAAAGGACTATCGTCCTTCAAGGATATTCCTAAAAAGGACTATCGTCCTTCAAGGATATTCCTGAAAAGGACTATTGTCCTTCAAGGATATTCCTGAAAAGGACTATCGTCCTTCAAGGATATTCCTGTAAAGGACTATTGTCCTTCAAGGATATTCCTGAAAAGGACTATCGTCCTTCAAGGATATTCTTAAAAAGGACTATTGTCCTTCAAGGATATTCCTGAAAAGGACTATCGTCCTTCAAGGATATTCCTGTAAAGGACTATTGTCCTTCAAGGATATTCCTGAAAAGGACTATCGTCCTTCAAGGATATTCTTAAAAAGGACTATTGTCCTTCAAGGATATTCCTGAAAAGGACTATCGTACTTCAAGGATATTCTTAAATAGGATCCTGAGAAGAATATTTCTGAAAAGAACTATCGTCCTTCAAGGATATTCCTGAAAAGGACTATCGTCCTTCAAGGATATTCCTAAAAAGGACTATCGTCCTTCAAGGATATTCCTGAAAAGGACTATTGTCCTTCAAGGATATTCCTGAAAAGGACTATCGTCTTTCAAGGATATTCTTAAATAGGATCCTGAAAAGGATATTCCTGAAAACGACTATTGTCCTTCAAGGATATTCCTGAAATGACTATTGTCCTTCAAGGATATTCCTGAAAAGGACTATCGTCCTTCAAGGATATTCCTGAAAAGGACTTTCGTCCATCAAGGATATTCCTGAAAAGGACTATCGTCCTTCAAGGATATTCCTGAAAAGGACTATCGTCCATCAAGGATATTCCTGAAAAGGACTATCGTCTTTCAAGGATATTCCTGAAAAGGACTATCGTCCTTCAAGGATATTCCTGAAAAGGACTATCGTCCTTCAAGGATATTCCTGAAAAGGACTATCGTCTTTCAAGGATATTCCTGAAAAGGACTATCGTCCTTCAAGGATATTCCTGAAAAGGACTATTGACCTTCAAGGATATTCCTGAAAAGGACTATTGTCCTTCAAGGATATTCCTGAAAAGGACTATCGTCCTTCAAGGATATTCTTAAATAGGATCCTGAAAAGGATATTCCTGAAAAGGACTATCGTCCTTCAAGGATATTCCTGAAAAGGACTATCGTCCTTCAAGGATATTCCTGAAAAGGACTATCGTCTTTCAAGGATATTCCTGAAAAGGACTATCGTCCTTCAAGGATATTCCTGAAAAGGACTATTGCCCTTCAAGGATATTCCTGAAAAGGACTATCGTCCATCAAGGATATTCCTGAAAAGGACTATCGTCTTTCAAGGATATTCCTGAAAAGGACTATCGTCCTTCAAGGATATTCCTGAAAAGGACTATTGACCTTCAAGGATATTCCTGAAAAGAACTATTGTCCTTCAAGGATATTCCTGAAAAGGACTATCGTCCTTCAAGGATATTCTTAAATAGGATCCTGAAAAGGATATTCCTGAAAAGGACTTTCGTCCTTCAATGATATTCCTGAAAAGGACTATCGTCCTTCAAGGATATTCCTAAAAAGGACTATCGTCCTTCAAGGATATTCTTAAATAGGATCCTGAAAAGGATATTCCTGAAAAGGACTATCGTCCTTTAAGGATATTCCTGAAAAGGACTATCGTCCTTCAAGGATATTCTTAAATAGGATCCTGAAAAGGATATTCCTGAAAAGGACTATCGTCCTTCAAGGATATTCCTGTAAAGGACTATTGTCCTTCAAGGATATTCCTGAAAAGGACTATCGTCCTTCAAGGATATTCCTGAAAAGGACTATTGTCCGTCAAGGATATTCCTGAAAAGGACTATCGTCCTTCAAGGATATTCTTAAATAGGATCCTGAAAAGGATATTCCTGAAAAGGACTATCGTCCTTCAAGGATATTCCTGTAAAGGACTATTGTCCTTCAAGGATATTCCTAAAAAGGACTATCGTCCTTCAAGGATACTCTTAAATAGGATCCTGAAAAGGATATTCCTGAAAAAAACTATCGTCCTTCAAGGATATTCCTAAAAAGGACTATCGTCCTTCAAGGATATTCCTAAAAAGGACTATCGTCCTTCAAGGATATTCCTGAAAAGGACTATTGTCCTTCAAGGATATTCCTGAAAAGGACTATTGTCCTTCAAGGATATTTCTGAAAAGGACTATCGTCCTTCAAGGATATTCCTGAAAAGGATTTTCGTCCATCAAGGATATTCCTGAAAAGGACTATCGTCCTTCAAGGATATTCCTGAAAAGGACTATCGTCCTTCAAGGATATTCCTGAAAAGGACTATCGTCCGTCAAGGATATTCCTGAAAAGGACTATCGTCCTTCAAGGATATTCCTGAAAAGGACTATCGTCCTTCAAGGATATTCCTGAAAAGGACTTTCGTCCATCAAGGATATTCCTGAAAAGGACTATCGTCTTTCAAGGATATTCCTGAAAAGGACTTTCTTCCATCAAGGATATTCCTGAAAAGGACTATCGTCTTTCAAGGATATTCTTAAATAGGATCCTGAAAAGGATATTCCTGAAAAGGACTATCGTCCTTCAAGGATATTCCTGAAAAGGACTTTCTTCCATCAAGGATATTCCTGAAAAGGACTATTGACCTTCAAGGATATTCCTGAAAAGGACTATTGTCCTTCAAGGATATTCCTGAAAAGGACTATCGTCCTTCAAGGATATTCTTAAATAGGATCCTGAAAAGGATATTCCTGAAAAGGACTATCGTCCATCAAGGATATTCCTGAAAAGGACTATCGTCCTTCAAGGATATGCCTGAAAAGGACTATCGTCCTTCAAGGATATTCCTGAAAAGAACTATCGTCCATCAAGGGTATTCCTGAAAAGGACTATCGTCCATCAAGGGTATTCCTGAAAAGGACTATCGTTCTTCAAGGATATTCCTGAAAAAGACCATCGTCCTTTAAGGATATTCCTGAAAAGGACTATCGTCCTTCAAGGATATTCCTGAAAAGGACTATCGTCCATTAAGGATATTCCTGAAAAGGACTATCGTCCTTCAAGAATATTCCTGAAAAGGACTATCGTCCTTCAATGATATTCCTGAAAAGGATATTCCTGAAAAGGACTATCGTCCTTCAAGGTTATTCTTAAAAAGCACTATTGTCCTTCAAGGATATTCCTGAAAAGGACTATCGTCCTTCAAGGATATTCCTGAAAAGAACTATCGTCCTTTAAGGATATTCCTGAAAAGGACTATCGTCCTTCAAGGATATTCCTAAAAAGGACTATCGTCCTTCAAGGATATTCCTGAAAAGGACTATTGTCCTTTAAGGATATTCCTGGAAAGGACTATCGTCCTTCAAGGATATTCCTGAAAAGGACTATCGTCCTTCAAGGATGGTCTTAAATAGGATCCTGAACATGATATTCCTGAAAAGGACTATCGTCCTTCAAGGATATTCCTGAAAAGGATATTCCTGAAAAGGACTATCGTTCTTCAAGGATATTCTTAAAAAGCAATATTGTCCTACAAGGATATTCCTGAAAAGGACTTTCGTCCATCAAGGATATTCCTGAAAAGAACTATCGTCCTTCAAGGATATTCTTAAAAAGGATATTCCTGAAAAGGACTATCGTCCATCAAGCATATTCCTAAAAAGGACTATCATCCTTCAAGGATATTCCTGAAAAGGACTATCGTCCTTCAAAGATATTCCTGAAAAGGACTATCGTCCTTCAAGGATATTCTTAAATAGGATCCTGAAAAGGATATTCCTGAAAAGGACTATCGTCCATCAAGGGTATTCCTGAAAAGGACTATCGTCCTTCAAGGATATTCCTGAAAAAGACCATCGTCCTTTAAGGATATTCCTGAAAAGGACTATCGTCCTTCAAGGATATTCCTGAAAAGGACTATCGTCCTTCAAGGATATTCTTAAATAGGATCCTGAAAAGGATATTCCTGAAAAGGACTATCGTCCTTCAAGGATATTCCTGAAAAGAACTATCGTCCTTTAAGGATATTCCTGAAAAGGACTTTCGTCCTTCAAGGATATTCCTAAAAAGGACTATCGTCCTTCAAGGATATTCCTGAAAAGGACTATCGTCCTTCAAGGATATTCTTAAATAGGATCCTGAAAAGGATATTCCTGAAAAGGACTATCGTCCTTCAAGGATATTCCTGAAAAGATCTATCGTCTTTCAAGGATATTCCTGAATAGGACTATTGTCCTTCGAGGATATTCCTGAAAAGGACTATCGTCCTTCAACGATATTCCTGAAAAGGACTTTCGTCCATCAAGGATATTCCTGAAAAGGACTACCGTCCTTCAAGGATATTCCTGAAAAGGACTATCGTTCTTCAAGGATATTCCTGAAAAGGACTATCGTCCTTCAAGGATATTCTTAAATAGGATCCTGAAAATGATTTTCCTGAAAAGGACTATCGTCCTTCAAGGATATTCCTGAAAAGGACTATCGTCCTTCAAGGATATTCCTGAAAAGGACTATCGTCCTTCAAGGATATTCTTAAAATGAATTATTGTCCTTCAAGGATATTCCTGAAAAGGACTATCGGCCTACAAGGATATTTCTAAAAAGGACTATTGTCTTTCCAGGATATTCCTCAAAAGGACTATCGTCCTTCAAGGATATTCCTGAAAAGGACTATCGTCCTTCAAGGATATTCCTGAAAAGGACTATCGTCCTTCAAGGATATTCCTGAAAAGGACTTTCGTCCATCAAGGATATTCCTGAAAAGAACTATTTTCCATCAAGCATATTCCTGAAAAGGACTATCGTCCTTCAAGGATATTCCTGAAAAGGACTATTGTCCTTCAAGGATATTCCTGAAAAGGTCTATCGTTCTTCAAGGATATTCCTGAAAAGGACTATCGTCCTTCAAGGATATTCTTAAAAAGGATATTCCTGAAAAGGACTATCGTCCATCAAGCATATTCCTAAAAAGGACTATCATCCTTCAAGGATATTCCTGAAAAGGACTATCGTCCTTCAAAGATATTCCTGAAAAGGACTATCGTCCTTCAAGGATATTCTTAAATAGGATCCTGAAAAGGATATTCCTGAAAAGGACTATCGTCCATCAAGGGTATTCCTGAAAAGGACTATCGTCCTTCAAGGATATTCCTGAAAAAGACCATCGTCCTTTAAGGATATTCCTGAAAAGGACTATCGTCCTTCAAGGATATTCCTGAAAAGGACTATCGTCCTTCAAGGATATTCTTAAATAGGATCCTGAAAAGGATATTCCTGAAAAGGACTATCGTCCTTCAAGGATATTCCTGAAAAGAACTATCGTCCTTTAAGGATATTCCTGAAAAGGACTTTCGTCCTTCAAGGATATTCCTAAAAAGGACTATCGTCCTTCAAGGATATTCCTGAAAAGGACTATCGTCCTTCAAGGATATTCTTAAATAGGATCCTGAAAAGGATATTCCTGAAAAGGACTATCGTCCTTCAAGGATATTCCTGAAAAGATCTATCGTCCTTCAAGGATATTCCTGAATAGGACTATTGTCCTTCGAGGATATTCCTGAAAAGGACTATCGTCCTTCAAGGATATTCCTGAAAAGGACTTTCGTCCATCAAGGATATTCCTGAAAAGGACTACCGTCCTTCAAGGATATTCCTGAAAAGGACTATCGTTCTTCAAGGATATTCCTGAAAAGGACTATCGTCCTTCAAGGATATTCTTAAATAGGATCCTGAAAATGATTTTCCTGAAAAGGACTATCGCCCTTCAAGGATATTCCTGAAAAGGACTATCGTCCTTCAAGGATATTCCTGAAAAGGACTATCGTCCTTCAAGGATATTCTTAAAATGAATTATTGTCCTTCAAGGATATTCCTGAAAAGGACTATCGGCCTACAAGGATATTTCTAAAAAGGACTATTGTCTTTCCAGGATATTCCTCAAAAGGACTATCGTCTTTAAGGATATTCCTGAAAAGGACTATCGTCCTTCAAGGATATTCCTCAAAAGGACTATCGTCCTTCAAGGATATTCCTGAAAAGGACTTTCGTCCATCAAGGATATTCCTGAAAAGAACTATTTTCCATCAAGCATATTCCTGAAAAGGACTATCGTCCTTCAAGGATATTCCTGAAAAGGACTATTGTCCTTCAAGGATATTCCTGAAAAGGTCTATCGTTCTTCAAGGATATTCCTGAAAAGGACTATCGTCCTTCAAGGATATTCTTAAATAGGATCCTGAAAAGGATATTCCTGAAAAGGACTTTCGTCCTTCAAGGATATTCCGGAATAGAACAATCGTCTTTCAAGGATATTCCTAAAAAGGACTATCGTCCTTCAAGGATATTCCTAAAAAGGACTGTCGTACTTCAAGGATATTCCTGAAAAGGACTATTGTCCTTCAAGGATATTCCTGAAAAGGACTATCGTCCTTCAAGGATATTCCTAAAAAGGACTATCGTACTTCAAGGATATTCCTTAAAAGGACTATCGTCCTTCAAGGATATTCCTGAAAAGGACTATCGTCCTTCAAGGATATTCCTAAAAAGGACTATCGTACTTCAAGGATATTTCTTAAAAGGACTATCGTCCTTCAAGGATATTCTTATAAAGGACTATTGTCCATCAAGGATATTCCTGAAAAGGACTATTGTTTTTCAAGGATATTCCTAAAAAGGACTATCGTACTTCAAGGATATTCCTGAAAAGGTCTATTGTCCTTCAAGGATATTCCTGAAAAGGACTATCGTTCTTCAAGGATATTTCTGAAAAGGATTATTAAAGGACGATAGTCCTTTTCAGGAATATCCTATTAAGGAATATCCTTGAAGGACGATAGTTCTTTTCAGGAATATACTTGAAGGACGTTTGTCCTTTTCAGAAATATCCTTGAAGGACGATAGTCCTTTTCAGGAATATCCTTGAAGGACGATAGTACTTTTCAGGAATATCCTTGTAGGACGATAATCCTTTTCAGGAATATCCTTGAAGGACGATAATCCTTTTCAGGAATATCCTTGAAGGACGCTAGTCCTTTTCAGGAATATCCTTGAGGGACGATAGTCCTTTTCAGGAATATTCTTTTCAGGATCCTATTTAAGAACATCCTTGAAGGATGATAGCCCTTTTCAGGAATATCCTATTAAGGAATATCCTTGAAGGACGAAAGTCCTTTTCAGGAATATCCTTGAAGGACGAAAGTCGTTTTCAGGAATATCCTTGAAGGACGATAGTCCTTTTCAGGAATATCCTTGAAGGACGAGTCCTTTTCAGGAATATCCTTGAAGGACGATAGTCCTTTTCAGGAATATCCTTGAAGGACGAGTCCTTTTCAGGAATATCCTTGTAGGACGATCATTCTTTTCAGGAATATCCTTGAAGGACGATAATCCTTTTCAGGAATATCCTTGAAGGACGAAAGTCCTTTTCAGGAATATCCTTGTAGGACGATAATTCTTTTCAGGAATATCCTTGAAGGACGATAGTCCTTTTCAGGAATATCCTTGAAGGACAATAGTGCTTTTTAAGAATATCCTTGAAGGACGATAGTCCTTTTCAGGAATATCCTTTTCAGGAATATCATTGAAGGACGATAGTCCTTTTCAGGAATATCCTTGAAGGACGATAGTCCTTTTCAGGAATATCCTTGATGGACGATAGTCCTTTTCAGGAATATCCTTGAAGGACGATAGTCCTTTTCAGGAATATCCTTGAGGGACGATAGTCCTTTTCAGGAATATCCTTGAGGGACGATAGTCCTTTTCAGGAATATCCTTGAGGGACGATAGTCCTTTTTAGGAATATCCTTGAAGGACGATAGTCCTTTTCAGGAATATATTTGAAGGACGATAATCCTTTTCAGGAATATCCTTGAAAGACAATAGTCCTTTTCAGGAATATCCTTGAAGGACGATAGTCCTTTTCAGGAATATCCTTGTAGGACGATAATTCTTTTCAGGAATATCCTTGAAGGACGATAATCCTTTTCAGGAATATCCTTGAAGGACGATAGTCCTTTTCAGGAATATCCTTGAGAGACGATAGTCCTTTTCAGGAATATTCTTTTCAGGATCCTATTTAAGAATATCCATGAAGGACAATAGTCCTTTTCAGGAATATCCTTGAAGGTCGATAGTCCTTTTCAGGAATATCCTTGAAGGACGATAGTCCTTTTCAAGAATATCCTTGAAGGATGATAGTTCTTTTCAGGAATATCCTTGATGGACGAAAGTCCTTTTCAGGAATATCCTTGAAGGACGATAGTCCTTTTCAGGAATATTCTTGAATGACGATAGTCCTTTTCAGGAATATCCTTGAAGGACGATAGTCCTTTTCAGGAATATTCTTGAAGGACGATAGTCGTTTTTAAGAATATCCTTAAAGGACGATAGTCTTTTTCAGGAATATCCTATTAAGGAATATCCTTGAAAGACGACAGTCCTTTTCAAGAATATCCTTGATGGACGATAGTCCTTTTCAGGAATATCCTTGAAGGACGAGTCCTTTTCAGGAATATCCTTTTCAGGATCCTATTTAAGAATACCCTTGAAGGACGATAGTTCTTTTCAGGAATATCCTTGAAGGACGATAGTCCTTTTCAGGAATATCTTTGAAGGACGATAGTCCTTTTCAAGAATATCCTTGAAGGACGATAGTCCTTTTCTAGAATATCCTTGAAGGACGATAGTCCTTTTCAGGAATATTCTTGAAGGACGATAGTCGTTTTTAAGAATATCCTTAAAGGACGATAGTCTTTTTCAGGAATATCCTTGAAGGACGATAGTCCTTTTCAAGAATATCCTTGAAGGATGATAGTTCTTTTCAGGAATATCCTTGATGGACGAAAGTCCTTTTCAGGAATATCCTTCAAAGACAATAGTCCTTTTTAGAAATATCCTTGAATGACGATAGTCCTTTTCAGGAATATCCTTGAAGGACGATAGTCCTTTTCAGGAATATTCTTGAAGGACGATAGTCGTTTTTAAGAATATCCTTAAAGGACGATAGTCTTTTTCAGGAATATCCTATTAAGGAATATCCTTGAAGGACGACAGTCCTTTTCAAGAATATCCTTGATGGACGATAGTCCTTTTCAGGAATATCCTTGAAGGACGAGTCCTTTTCAGAAATATCCTTTTCAGGATCCTATTTAAGAATACCCTTGAAGGACGATAGTTCTTTTCAGGAATATCCTTGAAGGACGATAGTCCTTTTCAGGAATATCTTTGAAGGACGATAGTCCTTTTCAAGAATATCCTTGAAGGACGATAGTCCTTTTCTAGAATATCCTTGAAGGACGATAGTCCTTTTCAGGAATATTCTTGAAGGACGATAGTCGTTTTTAAGAATATCCTTAAAGGACGATAGTCTTTTTCAGGAATATCCTTGAAGGACGATAGTCCTTTTCAAGAATATCCTTGAAGGATGATAGTTCTTTTCAGGAATATCCTTGATGGACGAAAGTCCTTTTCAGGAATATCCTTCAAAGACAATAGTCCTTTTTAGAAATATCCTTGAATGACGATAGTCCTTTTCAGGAATATCCTTGAAGGACGATAGTCCTTTTCAGGAATATTCTTGAAGGACGATAGTCGTTTTTAAGAATATCCTTAAAGGACGATAGTCTTTTTCAGGAATATCCTATTAAGGAATATCCTTGAAGGACGACAGTCCTTTTCAAGAATATCCTTGAAGGACGATAGTTCTTTTCAGGAATATCCTTGAAGGACGATAGTCCTTTTCAGGAATATCTTTGAAGGACGATAGTCCTTTTCAAGAATATCCTTGAAGGACGATAGTCCTTTTCAGGAATATTCTTGAAGGACGATAGTCGTTTTTAAGAATATCCTTAAAGGACGATAGTCTTTTTCAGGAATATCCTATTAAGGAATATCCTTGAAGGACGACAGTCCTTTTCAAGAATATCCTTGATGGACGATAGTCCTTTTCTGGAATATCCTTGAAGGACGAGTTCTTTTCAGGAATATCCTTTTCAGGATCCTATTTAAGAATATTCTTGAAGGACGATAATCCGTTTCAGGAATATCCTTGAAGGACGATAGTCCTTTTCAGGAATATCCTTGAAGGACGATAGTCCTTTTCAGGAATATCCTTGAGGGATGATAGTCCTTTTCAGGAATATCCTTGAAGGACTATAGTCCTTTTCAGGAATATCCTTGAATGATGAATGTCCTTTTCAGCAATATCCTTCAAGGACGAAAGTCCTTTTCAGGAATATCCTTGTAGGACGATAGTCCTTTTCAGGAATATCATTGAAGGACGATAGTCCTTTTCAGGAATATCCTTGAAGGACGAGTTCTTTTCAGGAATATCCTTTTCAGGATCCTATTTAAGAATATTCTTGAAGGACGATAATCCGTTTCAGGAATATCCTTGAAGGACGATAGTCCTTTTCAGGAATATCCTTGAAGGACGATAGTCCTTTTCAGGAATATCCTTGAGGGACGATAGTCCTTTTCAGGAATATCCTTGAAGGACTATAGTCTTTTTCAGGAATATCCTTGAATGATGAAAGTCCTTTTCAGCAATATCCTTCAAGGACGATAATCATTTTCAGGAATATCCTTGAAGGGCGATAGTTCTTTTCAGGAATATCCTTGAAAGACAATAGTCCTTTTCAGGAATATCCTTGAAGGACGAAAGTCCTTTTCAGGAACATCCTTGAAGGACGATAGTCCTTTTCAGGAATATCCTTGAAGGACGATAATCCTTTTCAGGAATATCCTTGAAGGACGATAGTCCTTTTCAGGAATATCCTTGAAGGACGATGGTCCTTTTCAGGAATATCCTTGAGGGACGATAGTCCTTTTTAGAAATATCCTTGGAGGATGAAAGTCCTTTTCAGCAATATCCTTTAAGGACGATGGTCCTTTTCAGGAATATCCTTGAAGGAAGATAGTCCTTTTCAGGAATATCCTTGAGGGACGATAGTCCTTTTTAGTAATATCCTTGAAGGATGAAAGTCCTTTTCAGCAATATCCTTGAAGGACGATAATCCTTTTCAGGAATATCCTTGAAGGACGATAATCCGTTTCAGGAATATCCTTGAAGGACGATAGTCCTTTTCAGGAATATCCTTGAAGGACGATGGTCCTTTTTAGAAATATCCTTGAAGGAAGATAGTCCATTTCAGGAATATCCTTGAGGGACGATAGTCCTTTTCAGGAATATCCTTGAAGGACTATAGTCCTTTTCAGGAATATCCTTGAATGATGAAAGTCCTTTTCAGCAATATCCTTCAAGGACGATAATCCTTTTCAGGAATATCCTTGAAGGGCGATAGTTCTTTTCAGGAATATCCTTGAAAGACAATAGTCCTTTTCAGGAATATCCTTCAAAGACAATTGTCCTTTTTAGAAATATCCTTGAATGACTATAGTCCTTTTCAGGAATATCCTTGAAGGACGATAATCCTTTTCAGGAATATCCTTGAAGGACGAAAGTCCTTTTCAGGAACATCCTTGAAGGACGATAGTCCTTTTCAGGAATATCCTTGAAGGACGATAATCCTTTTCAGGAATATCCTTGAAGGACGATAGTCCTTTTCAGGAATATCCTTGAAGGACGATGGTCCTTTTCAGGAATATCCTTGGAGGACGATAGTCCTTTTTAGGAATATCCTTGAGGGACGATAGTCCTTTTTAGAAATATCCTTGGAGGATGAAAGTCCTTTTCAGCAATATCCTTTAAGGACGATGGTCCTTTTCACGAGTATCCTTGATGGACAATAGTCCTTTTCAGGAATATCCGTGAAGGACGATAGTCTTTTTCAGGAATATCCTTAAAGGACGATAGTCCTTTTCAGGAATATCCTTGAAGGACGATAGTCCTTTTCACGAGTATCCTTGATGGACAATAGTCCTTTTCAGGAATATCCGTGAAGGACGATAGTCCTATTTAGGAATATCCTTGAAGGATGAAAGTCCTTTTCAGCAATATCCTTGAAGGACGATAGTCCTTTTCAGGAATATCCTTGAAGGACGATATAATCCGTTTCAGGAATATCCTTGAAGGACGATAGTCCTTTTCAGGAATATCCTTGAAAGACAACAGTCCTTTTCAGGAATATCCTTGAAAGACAATAGTCCTTTTTAGAAATATCCTTGAAGGATGAAAGTCCTTTCCAACAATATACTTCAAGGACGATAATCCTTTTCAGAAATATCCTTGAAGGACGATAGTCCTTTTCAGGAATATCCTTGAAGGATGAAAATCCTTTTCAGCAATATCCTTGAAGGACGATAATCCTTTTCAGGAATATCCTTGAGGGACGATAGTTCTTTTCAGGAATATCCTTGAAGGCCGATAGTCCTTTTCAGGAATATCCTTGAAGGACGATAGTCCATTTCAGGATTATCCTTGAAGGACGATAGTCCTTTTCAGGAGTATCCTTGAAGGACGATAGTCCTTTTCACGAGTATCCTTGATGGACAATAGTCCTTTTCAGGAATATCCGTGAAGGACGATAGTCTTTTTCAGGAATATCCTTAAAGGACGATAGTCCTTTTCAGGAATATCCTGGATGGACCATAGTCCTTCTCAGGAATATCCTTGAAGGACGAGTTTGAGTTTGGTGTTTGGGGAGAATAGTCATTTTCAGGATAATATTTAAAAGAGAATAGTCATTTTCAGTACCTGTTTGTAGGAGAATAGTCATGTTTAGGACCATGTTTGTAGACGAATAGTCTTTTTCAGTACAATGTTGGAAAGGGAAGAGTCATTGTCAGGACCACGTTTGAAAAAGTAGAGTCAGTAGATCAGTAGTTAAGTATGAAAATAATCATTTTCAGGACCAAGTTTGATAAATAATACTCAATGTTTTTTTTCCGAAAAAGTTATTTTTAGTATAATGTCCAAAAAGGTTCATTTTCAGGACCACCCAAAATAGTTCTTATCAGGAACTTTTGCAAGGGAAAAATCATTTTCAGGATCACGTCTAAAATAGATTAGTCATTTTCATGGGCACGTCTGAAAGAGCATAGATTTTTTTAGAACCATGTTTGTAGAACAATAGTCATATCAGGAACATGTTTGTACAAGTATAGTCATTGTCAGAGTTAGCTTTGAGTGTTTGACAAAAGGAACATATCATGTGGTTGAAGTGGAACGGAAGTTAAGTGGGGGCCAGACCAATACGAATGATGGTCATACATACATACATACGCTTGATGACTTGTGTACACACACTCCCTTTTTTATTATGGCGGAGTGTCAGAGGCTTGAATGCCCATCTCCGAAATTTCGAAGGCATGTTAGGTATGGGCCATTCGAAGTCCGCGTATCACAAGATAGACAACACTCAACGTGATATTACCTATCCTGAGGGATAGGCAGGTTTCCTCATGATGTTTTCCCTCACCGTTAAATGGTCATATAGACGCCATATAGAAAAAGAGTTATGTTCAAAGTACCTATAACCACCGAGTGTGTAAGTATCAACTTATTCTTAAAATAGCTAGGAATTCAATTCATCTTCCCTTCTCACATCACAGTTCATACGTCACTCGTTCAGAATACCTTCGAGAATAGCTGAGTTAATAAAATATGCTGCTTTACATGGAAATAGAAAGGGCTTACCCATATACTCGTATTATTATGTTTTTATGTATGTGTTGTTTTATTCCTTTCGAGTTGGACAACATACACACATACACATCACGCCTGATTCCCTGTAGAGGTGTAGGCAGAGATCACGGATCCCCATTTGTCCTGATTCTGACAGACCACTTTCAATATAGCGTCTATCTAACTGTTATACGTATATATTCATATTGTTGGACAACAATACCAATATATACGTATAATACGAGTATGATTTTAAATTCATATGAAATGAAATGCTTTTAGTCAACATAAGGAACATAAAATCACTTATTGAGAGGCAAAAAAAATCACATGAAAAATTGACACTAAAATTAATTAATCTTAAAAAAATCTAATTAAACTATTGGCATTTCGTAAAGGAAAATCCTGCAGAGAATAACTGCCGAGATATTTGTCTATGCTATTCTACCTTACGGGTTATATTATAAGTCAGTACTTATAATATAACCCGTAAGGTAGAATAGCATAGACAACAAACCGCCGTGGTGTATGAAGAAGTGCAAGAATGTCAATTAAGCGAAAATATTTGTCAAGATCAAAACTAATGAACACAGGCAGAATACATACATTTTTGCCTTTTTTTCTAATTTTGGCATTACTGTCTCAATTGTAACAACATTTATAGTCCATAGAAAAACAGATTCCTTTCATTAGTAGTCTCATAGTTACGTTCTTCGAAAGATAAGCCCGAATGATAGGCTTCTAGTTTGCATTCTATTTTGCCCCTGAATAGACATTTTATATCTCCAATTAATAGTAAATTTATGTTTCCAATAGTACTAATAATAAAATTTGTCTTAAGTTTCGTCTCTAATTAATGTTTAAAAACTGTCCTTAGTTATAGTTTCATATTCGTTAACTTTGATTCTTTAAACCATTCAAAGTGGAATAATATTAAATTATATAAATCGATGTATATAAATCGATTCTTCAACAATAAATAATAATACAATTACTTACCATCAAGGCTTTTCCAATCAATCAATAAATACTAGTTCACCTATTCAATCCGCTTATTATTCAGCTATGCATGGCTATTCTGAGCGAGAATTCAGCCAATTAAGATAGCTGGTTCGAATCACTACATCAGCTTCGGCCGAGGAAATATTCGGGCCATAAATTTTTCCTCTCCAAGTAACACGAGTTGAGGAAAACAGATGCTTGCCTAGGGGGCTATTCTTCAAGGATTGAATAGTGAAAATATAATATTATATTTAATACAAACGTATATGTCGTATAAGCCCTTTTGGTGTTGACAGAACATAGGACATATGGACATATAATTAATCTTGGTCACTTTAAGCTGAAAGTTGTGATGACGTCTGTATAGAACATGGGAACATATTGTTAGCCCATCGCCACATATTTTCCATTCAGAACTAGTCCCTTAGTCGCCTTTAACGACTCTCCAGGAAGCATTTTTTCATTCCATACTAGCCCGTGGATTAATGTAGAAAATTATGTTATATTAATTGTTTAGGAGAATGTCAGGATCGCGAGAAATAAGGATCCATGATCTCTGCCTACCCCTCTGTACAGACTGAAGTGATGTGTATTTATGAGACATAGGTATTACGGGTCTTAAGGAATTATACCGTCCCATTGTGACCTAAGATTTAAACATAATTTTGACAATTAGCATTAAATAAATGACTACAAAACTGTGGGGTTCGTAATATTATACGCAGCGTAGTAACTTATTTTTTATTACTGTGTTAATAACTATGGCTAAAAGTCATACTAAATCTGTAAGTTGCAGGTCATTCTAAAAGTAATACAAAAATTTTACATAATAAAGTACTTGTTCGATTCTCAACTAAATAGTAAAAGAAAACTTTATGAAATAACTACTATCTCTAAGTTAAATATAATTGGCATCGACTCTTTATAGTCCAACATCAATTCCATCTCAGTCGCACCAACCGTTTCTCCCAGAATAGTCAACCCGCAACAAATGGGGAGAAAATTTAAGAAAGCTCTTCGCTTATCACGGCCCTATTTCCACACGGGAGGGACAGATAGGGCACGTTGTTTGAACCATTGAAATGAATTGCTTACTTACCTTATTCACGAACCTTTTGGTAAGAAGGACCCTTGGCCTGAATAATATTAATGTGCTTAGTTTTACATATTCGTACTAACATATAAACTAACTGTTACCTATGTTTCAAATGTCATAAAAACCCCAATATTGTGTAAATATGACATGTAATAATGATATGCGATAAGTCACCTATGTATGTTCATACATAGAGATGGGCACCCAAGTATATAACTACCCCGCCACTGTAAAAAAGGGAATCTGAATACACAAGTCGTGAAGCCTATGTTATGCTATGTTTAGTGTATTTATTATAATTTCAGTCTTCACTTTTGTTGTAAAGAACTGTCAATTTCGAATCTCTTACCGATACTTACATTTTTGAGTAAAGATGGGTATTAATTAAGTTTTGTGTGTGATTTTCAGGATCATTGGCTAATGAAGAAAAAAGGATAAATAGTACGAAAGCATTAATATATGTTTTGCACACGTAAACTTTTGTGGCATTGTCTGTGTACGCTTTATGGAAAGAAGAAGAAGTTTATAGCTCTAAAATGGAATAAAACACATGTTATCTTCTCTTTAGAATATATATGTTATTATTTCTATCCATCACATTACTTACACTGGAATTATAAATTAATATTTAAACATCTTATTTAAATCTATATTTACAAAATTTACATTAATATCACATTAAAATATGAAAGATTTCTAAACTTACATTATTCTTAATTTTACGTTTACTGGAAAGATTTATTATCGTAATTTTCTTTTAAATATATTTACGTGGCAAGTGCAATACAAATCACAGTGATTTCACAAAAATATCCTAAAATCATAGCTTAATACAAAACACAAATTTTACCTTTTCTATAATAGTCTAAGTTCATGAATCTACCTCTGCAATTGAAGAGTAAATTTATGGTCACATCGAACCAACTTTTCACCAGATAGTCAGCAACTTACGTGATTTGTGAGGTTCCAAGTCATAGTGTAAGTTGCTGACTATTTCAAGGAATAGGTTTCCTTACCAAGTTTTTACGGACCATAGAAGAGATATGTTTCTAATTACATCCTACATTCACTCATACGCTAATTTAGTTGGGAAAATGGATTCTTAACGCAACAACTTATATGACATATTACAAAGATTACCAATGAAATATATCGCAGAACAAAGTTGTTTAACTTTGGATATATTATGTGAAATACAAGGAAAAATCAATAGTCGCAAAGCGAGTCTTAAGAAAACTTGCAAATCAATATATCTTAAATACATTCAAGAAATAAAATATTGGTATTTCGTATTTGTAGCTTGAGTATTCGAATATTTTAATAATTAAGTGGCTAAGATGGAAACTTAAATAAAATGTTATCAATTATTAAAAACACATAAAGTTGTAATTTGGAATGCTGCTGATGGTGAATGAAAAAGCATTTCATGTCGTATTACATTCTAATCTAATATCAAAATTCCATATTCCGTAGAAAATACGTAAACATAACAAATTTGCCCGCAAAATTGTCTTTTTAAATTACATACCTATCTTACAATCTATATAATATTGCAATTGAAAACATTGCTTACACAGTTTTATTCAGCTGTACTGCTGTACTTATTATTTTACGATAATGTCAAAACTATCACTACATTAAAAAGATACATAAGAACCTACAAAAATAGACTAAAATAACGTCACCAAAATAAGTACCTGCTTTAACGTAACAATCATTAACGTTAATTAACTTACTAACTTCACAATACGGATTGACAGCTTAATTTCGGTTCCACGTCAAACGTTTTGCTTATTAATTACTTGTTTTCAGTGGCCTCCCATTAATTGTTCTACTTTATAGGAAGTTTGAAGTTTTGTTAATTGGCAAGTTTGTAATTCACCAAATGATTAAAAGTTCCGACCTCTTGTTTGCCGTTTGCGGCGAAATTGTGGTACTTTGAACAATGACACCCTTGCGTAAGCTGGAATTGTATTATTTTGCACGTGGCGTACATATTCTAAAATTAATTTAGGCATGTATTAAAAATTGTATGTGGATGATCAGAATAAAGAAGTAATAACACTGGTAATACTCAAACAGATGATAAATATAAAATCTTCTTTATACGAGTACGTAAAACTAAATTAAAAATCACTAGCATGAAACCGATTTAAATTAATTGAGCTTTAGATATAATAATATTCAATAATAGAGTCTGCTATTTAATAGCTTAATAAGCATTCTTAACTTAATTATGATTTACAGAATATATTACATATTTTTCATTTTTTACTATTCTGTCGATTCCTTCTTTTAACAATTTTATTTCGCTCACATTCCGTGCAACTTAATATACTATTTTCATTCATACAAAACAAATTTCAGAGACCACTAAGAATTTCCTTCTACTCTTTAAAGAACCTATCTCTCTTACCTAACTCACGAATGCACTAATCTCAGTAGCGCAGCCACAACAATTTGAGCAAACAACACAAAAGTCCACACACCAAACAAACTATGACCACCACTCGACCCAGAGCCAGCAAAAATAACCGGCCACCACTGAGTAATAGAAATATGCACATCACCACTGACATCTGTTGTTGGTTTCTCCGTAGCATGCTCTAACATATTATCTGGCATATAACTGCCACAAGTAGGAAACTCTGGCGGTACCGGACTCATTTGATAATGCTCTCCTACTTTAAAAACTAAAGCCATGCCTACTTCAACGTGAAATTCTATGTGGCAATGGAATAACCAGTAACCTGGATTGTCAGCTTTGAATCTTATCACAGTATACCCACCATCGGGAACCGTGACGGTATCTTTAAGAGGAGCATTCCGAAGGTTGCGTTTCAACAGTCCCGCTTCATCAAAGGCTTTGACCTCTTCGATCGTTGTCACGTTGGACAGGCGTCTCAAACCTACAACTCTGAACGAATGGCCGTGTAAATGAAACGGGTGGTTAGCGTCAAAAGTGACTCCCTCATCCACTATTATAACTTCTACTACAGAGCCAAGTTTGACGGATAGAACGTGTGAACATTCGCAGTACTCTTTCTTACAGTTCTCTTCGATGCTTGAGGAGTTGCAGAAGTTGTCTGGCGATGGCCTGGCAACTAAGAGAGGGCTTGTGGGCATCTTCATGCTTATGTGGTTCAGTTGGGGTGTGTATAGCCGGTTGGTTTTTTCGGGGACTGTAAAAGAGAAATATTATATGAATGTAATGTTAATCCCGTGCTGAACTGGGACGCCAAAAGAACGTTAACTAGTTGCCGGCATGTCGTAGAAGATAACTAAGGGACTAGGGGTCAATGAAATCGTTTTGGCGATGGCCTAGCAATCTGTCACCAATGTTCCATTATACCAATATCCAATTTGCTGCCATCGATACAGGTTGCCATGGTAACCTAGTGATGGCAGTAAGGTTGAGTTTATGTATGCTTGTTTTTGTTTAATAAAGATTATTATTATTATTATACGAACGAAAGTCCAATATTCATGCTAAATGTTCTGTCTAAATGTATACGTGTATTTATGTTTGTAAAATAATATTCTATAGTTACATACGCCTCTCAATCTCTTAAGTGGTGAACAGAATCTGTGAAATACAACATAAGCTCTGTTACTTTTAACATAACTATGGGGATATTTGTATCGATATGAAATATTGGGACCTAAATATAATGCTAACTATTTGCCGTCTTTTCATCATATCCTGTAATTACTAAGAGACTATATTTTTTTTTATAGCAGTTAATTAGTCTATTGAGCAATGGGCTAGCAACCTGTTAAAACATACCTTGATAGAATCCGTAGTATGGTGATCTATGGAAGTGAGAATTGTTCTTCGGGTAAAAGTCGTAGGACACGTAGAACTGGTAATCAGGCTTCTCTTTAAGGCTTTCGTCGTATCCCTTCAGAGACTTCATCTCTGCTATGCTTACTGTCTCATTCTCTTCTTCACCTTTATTTAGGGCGTTTAGTTCCTGGGAAAATAAGGTTTATTATAGTTCATACTATATGTATATCCAAGACTGAATATTTGTTAAGACATAACAGTAACTGGAATAAAAATGTATGAAAAAAATTTCAACATAAACACTTCTTTTTATACCTTTAGGTTAATGGAAAATAAGGTTTTTAAAGAGATATTGTAATGTTACATACATACACTTCAAGATCACTAACTTTGTCGCCGCAGACATAAAGAACTACTTCGAAGGCAATAGTTAAACCCTATTACATAATCAATCATGACCACATTGGTTAACCATGTCATCGTATACAGAAAGTTTCAAATGCCTTTTTTTGTTATAAAGTTAGCAAGTTAAGGTTTAAGATCTTGTTATTATTAATTGCGGTTGTAAAAGTTTAAAGAAGTAATTATTTAATATATAAATATAAAAGAGAGACGAACGAGTTCACGACCATCAACCATTTCAACCATTCAGGTGTCCATGTCCGCAATTGCGACCATCCACCTTGAACCCACGTATAAACCAAATAGTCAGTACTCAATGTAACAGGTGGTAAACCATGTCACCATTTACAAGCACTAACTATTACCTGTTCGAGGTTACCTCACGATGTTTTCCCTCATCGTAGTATTCGAAAAATTTCGTAAATATATTTTTACAACGAAAATGTACATAGAAATTCATTAAACTTCATTTCCATTGGTACATGCTCAAATGGAATTTAAACCCTGTACCCACTGAAAGAATCAAACTTCAAACAACCGAGCTACATCAAATGTTAACAATTTTAAGATTTAAAAAAAGAATTTTAAGATCTTGTAATTATTAATTGCGATTGTAAATAATTAAAGAAGTAATTGTGTAATATAAGAATATGGTTCATTTAATTATATTTTATTCTCGCTGTTTGTTCTACCGCAGTGTAGTACGAGCGTAAAGCCTCACGAAATTGTAGGCAAGAATTTTCGGAGTTTTTGCATGAAAATAACGTTTTGAAGAATTTAATGAAAAACCTCAAAATAAACGGATTTTGGGCCTCACTCTAATA
The DNA here is from genome assembly GCA_030578115.1 of Leucoptera coffeella. NCBI lineage: Eukaryota > Metazoa > Arthropoda > Insecta > Lepidoptera > Lyonetiidae > Leucoptera > Leucoptera coffeella. The sequence goes on along the minus strand of JAMBLF010001391.1, from coordinate 34,087 downwards.
GGATTGTGCTGCTCTGAATACCGAATTAGATGCTAGAGAAACAGTATACAGGGTTTACGAAGGTTAAGTAAATGCTAGTGTGGGATTCAAGTAGAATGTAAGTAGGTAGGTATAGGGAAAGATTTGTACGTAAAAAAAATTGTGAAATTCATTGTCACTTCACAGCTTATCGTTTGATTCACAAATTGTACCTTGTGATCGATACCAAACTTATAGGAAGATGTACATTTATCACATCTACCTTTAAAGGTATGCTTGAGTATTGTAATGGCAGTCACTTAACGATTCCGTTACTCTAATCATATTCAACGTCCTCGTCATATAATTGTCATGATATATCAGTCACAGATTACTCAAAAACCTGTTGAATCTCTGGTCCTTTATTTCCAAAATATTAACTTAGAGTTAAACTATCGAACTAGTGAAGTCATTTACGTGAAATAACAAAAAAAAACAATAAAACGCATTCACAACCATTAACCCTTGCGGGGTAGTCAGAGGTTCAGGTGTCCATCTCCGCGATTGCGAAGGTAGTAATTCTATGGACACCTCGAACCCACGTGTTAACCAGATAGTCAGTACTCTCGTGAAATAGCAGTTATATATTACCCACACCCCCTTATATTCCCTTGAACCTTAGTCTCAAAGAAGCACGAAGTACCAATCTAACTCACCAGGCCGTCGTTGTGCGATTCCTCCCACGAGAGCTCCCCTGGAGGCTCGTCTTCCATAGCGCCTTCGTAGTGGAGCACGGCAACTTGTTTCGCCTTTGTGAATCTGTGAGCAGACAAGAATGGCAGGCGTAAGTGAGTGTATGCAATGTTGTAGGCGAGAGAAAAGTATTTTAAAAGTAATATAACTGGAAAACACTTGACTAATATAACTGGTAAAGATATGTCAAAATGAAATTATAGTTTTAAGAGATTCGCGATTTATACTCATGATTAATAGCAAACGGGACTTTCGACTTTATTAATAAAGGTAATAAATTCGTCGGGTTAATAAAGGTAACTTTATTATTTAAAAACATACGCGATAAGTCCCGTTTGCTATTAATCAAAAATGAAATTAGTTTTTGAATAAAATCAGCGAGATATATCAATAATTTAATCATTAAACGTTATTTTTTAAGCTTTATAAGATTTTAAATTGAGTCATTGAGTAACAATAAAATGAGAACCTAGACTCAATTACCTATTATAGGGAAATCAAAGGTGTCCATTTTCGTGACGTTGACCGGATAGCCAGTGACAGATTGTAAGGTACTTAACGTGACAATCAGAATCATTATAATAGATTCCCGCATGATGTTTACCGTAATTGAGTGTAACCGCATTGGAATACCAAATCTCATTCGATTTATCGATGTTAAGCTCAGCGTGGAAAATATGTTAATGATATGTTGTGTTAATTATATTATTTATACGTTTTTATGTCTAAATGAGTACTTTTTTAATCTTAATAACCTTAAACCTGTAAATAATTTTTTTTATATTTTCTATTTAATTATCCGTTTCTTTTTTTTTTGTTTTATGAGTTCTTTATATCTAAATAGCATTGCAAATAATACTTATACTGTTTATAACTTAAATATTAGTTTCGCTTTTATATGCAAATTACCTTTTTTTAATTATCAAACATTATTATTATCCATATTTACAAACCTACTTAGTACTTAGATCAAACTAAATAAAGTCTAACAGTAATTTCTATTCTAACCATTTTAAAACCGAAGCCGCAGCATTCAACATTAAGTATTTGGCCCAAACTCCGCGAATCTCTTAGGTATTCCTGAGCTCATTGTGTGAGGGAGCAAGTATTTTTTATCAGAAACCCTGGGGTATACCCCGAATACTTTATGAGTTCACCAAGTATAAATAACTGCGAACTTACGCGAACTTTGGACCTTAATTGGAATGTAAAAGGAATAATTCTGGATATTATTTGTTGGTATTTTTATTTGTAAATATATTTGCTATGCGTTAGAATGTTAAGGGGATTTTAGATACTAGCTGGTAGATCAGTTTCTTTACGTAGTCATCCATAAATAGAAGTTAAGGTTGTGAATTGTTTTATTATTTAGCGTATTTTTACGTCATCAAACATCGAATATTACAATAAAATAGTTTCTATAACGATCAAAACATCTTTAGGACTAAATAATGTACAATTTTACCAAACCTTAAAATAATATATCACATGAAAGCTACTTCGACATTATACCACAAGATACCACCATAATTATACTGAAGATGCAGCATCCATGATAAACTAAAGCAATGTATCCCTTCCCGTATTCTTATAATTTTGGTAGTTAACCTTATCTATACCATATTAGTATAGTATTGCTTATATCTGTGACCATACAAAACTATGATTATAAGTGTATTTATTTACATGTGTGTTATGTATATAAGTTGAATTCTCTTCGTGTATGCCTTGTATTAGTAAAATAATTGTGTTATTATTATTTATTTAATTCTCACCTTTCATCGCAGTCCATGAGACCACGGAATCGAATCCAGTAGTTGTCGATCTCGTTGTTGGCTTCCAGGATAAAGTCGAATCTTTCACCCGCGTACGTTACTAATGAGGTTGCTGTAACAAAAAGGTTTCTTATCAAATACCAAGGAGGTTGCTTCAAAAAAGGTTTTTATTTAAATTATGTTACCTGATCATAGATTTGAATAAAATGTTTATTAGATAGTTTCCTTCCTGGCATTTCGTAGGAGGTGAAAGAAAGGATAAATGGAATTTATTCGTCTGGTAAATACGTGTCCTATATTCCGTGTAAATGCTATGACAACACAGTTAATTATGCTAAAAGTAAAGGGAGAAAAACCTAGTTAGCCTAGTTTCTACGTAAACTTGCTATATTACCCTACCGAACCCTATATAGCCTTCTAAAGCCCTATTCCCAAGGATTTAACAGAATGAAATTCATATTTAGAGCGTGTTTTTCTAAAGCTCGCAGTCATTGGAATATCCCGGCAACCTTTGATCCCAGCTGGTTATTTGAATATGCAAATATGGGAATTGTATGAAATTGTGAACACCCGTACGCTATGGTGAAGAACAGAAGGGTAGATGTGTAAGAAAAAATGAAGGGTTTAATAAAATCTTGCTTTTTTTTAACATGAACTTTTATATGTTTACTAAGGTTCCCGTACTGTGATGATCCATGTTAGTAAGGGAAATAATAAAATTGCATCTAGCTGCCGACCTTCTCCGTACGACCAATCAAGTTTATTAGGCTATGGCCTAGCAACCTGACTCCAATGTTCCGTATAAATAGCATGACAACTTTAATATGAAAATGAAAAGTTATACATTCCTATAATTAACATATGTTTACGCCTCTTATTTCATAATAGGATAAAGATAGGTTAACGGAAAAGTAATTGAATGAGTTTTTAAGCATCTAAGGTTTTTCTAACCAAATGCATGAATTTAAGCATGTATATAAACTACTACAAGATATTTTTATATGGTATCTCCTCCGACACTTAGCAAAACTATCGATATTGTGACGGCATTGATATGAAATATTGGTGGTAGGTACTAGCTCCACATACAATAAACACTTTCACGATCATTCAAACTTTGAGGTATTCAGTGGTCCACATATCCATCTCCGCAATTTCAGAGTTAGTGCTTAGATAGAATCATGAAAATTATTCGTACATAGCTAACTCACTGGCCCTTTGAATATAACAAGCTGAGATCACATATATTTCGAGTCCCGGATTCAAGAAACATTTGTTTGCTTAGAAAAAGAAAACATTTTGAATAACTTCCCTTGAGTAACTTGTTTGCACAGAGCTTTTTGTTCGATAATTGTTTGGGGCTCTTCAAAGAGGGGTGGGCAGTAATACTATGCTGCATTTACACATACATACAAATATATCACGCCTGATTCCTTGGAGAGGGGTAGGCAGAGGTCACGGATCCCCATTTGTCCCGATCCTGACAGACCACTTTCGCTTCATTGACATTCATACATCCTCTCATACACTCTTGGTGGTCATACGTACACCTAACGTCACCTTTTTTCAATATAGCGTCTATCTGACTGTTATATTTCTTTTTCACACATAATTAACTGTATACTATATAAAGATAGTAGGTACAATAGTATGGCTAATATAGACAAACGCATTCACGACCATTAACGCTTGCGGGGTAGACAGAGGTTCAGGTTTCCGTCTCCGCAATTGCGAAGGTAGTAATTATATGGACACCTCGAACCAACGTGCTGACCTGATAGTCAGTATTTAACGTGACAGGTGGTAAGGCATGTCGCCATTTACAAGCACTAAAAATATATTCAAAAAAAACAAACATATGTCGATCAAGGAGCCGATATACTGAAAAATTACGTTAGAAGTACCTATAACCACAGATTGTGTATAAAGAGGTGTGTGAATGTCGATAAAGCGAAAATGATTGACTGGGATCAAAAAACTGAGGATTTATTATCTCTGCCTATAGAGATATATATTATAGTAGCGACCCGCTTTGGCTTCGCACTTCTGGCTATTTAATGGATGTTATTATACGTATAAACCTTTCTCGTGAATCTTTCTATCTATTAAAAAAATACCGCATCAAAATCCGTTGCGTAGTTTCAAAGATTTAAGCAAACAAAGGGACAGAAAGAAATCAACTTTGTTTTATATTATGTAGTGATATATCGTACTATAGAGAACATTTTTTAAGAGATTGTATATGTTAGTTCTAGTAAACTGTTTAATAGTTATAATAAAAAAACTACAATGATTATTTTCTTCCTTATAAAATGTAACTTAGCTATTATCTCTCTCAAATCTATATACACACGATAAAATCTTATATACAATACTTTCGAAATCCTCTTAAAACTTATATTTACACCAACCACTTGAAATTCCCACGACCTTACTTCCAAACCGGCACAACTCAAACTTTTTAAATCTCCAAGATAAATTCGCCACTCTTAGGTAAGCTATTCTTCTAAACAGTTCCCTAGATCTATGTTTAGTGTTGTTCTGAGCTAGACTGGAGGCAGTGAAAGATGGGCCAGTTAAGCTTTAATAGTTTTCATCTAGAATGTAGTTAGGGCGTTTGTGTAGTAGTGTTGTTTAATTTAGGAAGTAAGTGGGATCGCTTATATTTTGATTGTCTTCATACAGAGGGACGAAATGAAATTATTCATTGATATTGCAAGATCTCTAAAACTTAGAGAATAGATATAGACCTTTCGTCAAATACGTACACTGCCTAACATTGAGTAGTAGTCAGAGATCCGTGTGTCCCTCTCCGCAATTGCAGAGTGTTAAACAAATCGTCTGTACGTAATGTAACAGATGATAAACCATGTCGCTCTTTACCAACACTGACTATTACTTTGAAGAAACATTCGAAGGTTCTGGGACTGGGAATCGGACCCGGGGCCTCTCGATTAGCGTTCAGGTGGTTAACCAGTCACGCCACGGAGGTCGTCAAAATAAAATACATTTCCAAGTGTAGCTACACCCTAATAGTCTCTTTTGAAAATCACGATCTTGGAGCACATTTAATAGGAAGCAAAAGTTGTATGAATGGAAACTCCGGCTAACTTGCGAGAGTAAATAAACTCACTCTTTTGAAATATAACTCCGTGCATCCAACTTTTAAACCGTGGATATACTGCTCAAGTTTATGTGTAATGTGTTTGAATACACATGCATTCTTTCACGTATGTTAGAGATTTGATTACTGTTAAAGAGATGGATAAAAAAAATGTAACGAGTTTCCTATATACATATATAGGATATCCTGTTCGGGGAACAGGTAAGTTTCCTCACGATGGTTTTGTAGCGAGTTTCCAATCAATTAAAAAGGAGTTTTTTGGTAATTGTGACAGCTTAAGTAACTGAAAAATATGATTTATTGCAGCATTTTTTGTCACACAGAACAAATAAGTGTCTTATTTAATATTATAAACAATTACCCACGTATAAGATGAAACGACTTATATAAGAAGAATAGAATCTTAATTTCGTATATATCCTAATTCCTACATATACATTTGCGTTTGTCCAGTTACCCCTAGTCCCTTAGCCCCCTACGACATGCCGGGAAGAACGGCAGCTAGTTAGCTTTCTTTTAACGTCCCATACTAGTATTGAACTTGACTTACCAGTAATAGGTTCCAAATCGTGTCCGTCAGAAGCTATAACAGTAATGTTATGTCCGTCAAACGACATTTCAATAGGACAGTTCAAGAATTCAGCATTGATAACTCTAAATCTGTATTTGTAGCCCTGAAACATAATTAATACATTTTAATACATATTTTTACGTCCTTTAATCCCTTTCGGGGTGGATAGAATCTTCGAAATGTGCTAATATCTCCTAGGTTACTTCTTAACATAAATATTAGAATTGTTACAAAATATGAAATATTGGTGACAGAATGCTGACCCATCACCTACTACGACATACCGGAAAGAACGGCAGCTAGTTACCATTTTTACACATTGAAGACTAGGTATAAGGTTATCACGTGGGTTCGAGGAGGCCATATAAGGACTACCTCCTCAATTGCGGAGATGAGCACGAGAACATCTGATTATACAACTGATAGCAGATAGACAATATAATTTATACATATTATGTATATGAGTGAAGTGGAAGGGCGATTACGTAGGGGCCGGCCTAATAAGACAACAGTTAGATAGACGAAAAAAGGTGACGTTAGGAGTACCTATAACCACCTAGTGTGTATGAGAAGATTTATGAGTGTCAATGAAGCGAAAGTGGTCTGTCAGGATCGGGACAAATGGGGATCCGTGATCTCCGCCTACCTCTTTACAGAGAAACGAACGTGATATGTATGTATCTAAAAATAACAAACATACCTGTTCCACATTAAACCGCGCAGCTCTCATGAAGAGTGGCTTATCATTGCTGCTGTTGAAGTGCCTGAATCTTCCTAACCCGTTGATGAGGAGGGTCGGAGGCTTGTTATCACCGGTGGAGTGATGGTGATCGGTGAACAGAGTGACGCTCAACTCGTGAACCCAGTCTGTTACTATCATTACGTGGTCGGATCTGAAATCAGACGTTCAATATGGATGGTAAACACAATCTTTTCTTAGTACTTTAGTTTTTTGTTTATTGTTAGTTTGAGTATACTACATTACTTCACTATATGTTTATAAATCTACTTTTAACAAAAATTATTATAAAAAAAATGGTAGAACGTATACCGATCAAATTGAACACATTCTTATCAAGGTGGGTGTACGTAGTGTGAAGAACAAACAGAAGAGCATGTATGAGAAGGTTAATGGGTGTGAGTGAAGCAAGAAACATTTGTCACCCGTGACTTATGATATAGGAATGCAAGTAACTATGAACTTTTTCACATACATACACATTTACGTCCTTTAGGGCTGTATAACCTACAAATCTTATAAATACTGGGGTTATTAAGGCATTCATATCGAACATTGGTGACAGGTTCCTATTCCATCTAAAATCATGATCGGATGACCTCCGTGGCGCGATCGGTTAATCATCTAAACGTTATTGTGATGTCCCGGGTTTAATTCCCGGTGGAGGCAGAGTTAAGATCTACGCATTTCTTTTGCTTTCCAGTCTAGTCGTTGATTGTATATGTTTTATTTGTATTTTTCTATCTTTAGTGTAATTCTCAAATACACATTGACCTACCTTTAACACAAGTCTTAATTGAACTTACCAAGGGGCTAGTTCAATTGGTGAAACAGTGTCCCAATTATCATTACATACATACATACGCTTCACGACTTGTGTATACACACTCCCTTTGTATTATGACGGGGTAGTCAGAGGCTTCAATGTCCCTCTCCGAAATTTCGAAGGCACATTAGGCATTTCATTCATTGGTACACGCCAGAGTCGAGATTCGAACCTAGGACATTTCTCATACGAAGTCCGAGGTCTTACCCACTGGGCTACAGCCGCTTATCATTACTACTAAACTATACATGTACCCACCTATCATAGTCATAGAGACTACCATGTGGCTCCTGGGACTTGGGTTTCCTGATGATAAGAGCCCCCGCTGCACCGTCAGCCCTTTGCATCCCTGAATGGGAATGCCAGAAATGAGTGCCAGGGTTGGAAGCGTTGAACTGGTATCTGTAAGGGAGATATTGTTAATTTACAAAGATGATTAGTCTTTGTCACGTGCTAGTTTAGGACTATAAAGGATGCTAACTAGCTGCCATTCTTTTTGGCATGTCCTAGGAAGCAATTTAAAGACATGGGGTAAATGGAATTTATTGGGTGTCGGGTAGCAATTTTTAACCATGATATATGATATCACGACCCAAATATTTATGCTAAAATGTGACCTAGGAGATATCGTATCTCCATGGTTCTAAACTCCCCAAAAAGGGAGAAAGGACGTGAATGTATGTATGTATTCATTCATTTAATATAAAATTCTCTATAATATATGTAAACCTCTGGCTATTCCACAAGGAATAATGATAGTAAAGCATATGTATATAAAACAAAAAAATATAACATTACCTTTATGAGATAGCCAGATGTTGATCATCAATCATCAAATTGAATATTGTGATGGTTCATATTTATACATTGAAATGTATATAAGATTTTTTATTTCATTAATGCATATATATATCATTTCACGCGTTATTCCGCGTTTCATTCATATATATATACGCGTCCACGACCATTAACTCTTGCGGTAGTCAGAGGTTCAGGTGTCAATCTCCGCTATTGCTAAAATAGTAAATCTATGGCCACCTCCAACCCACGCGTTGACCAGATAGTCAGTTCTCAACGTGACAGGTGGTAACCCATGTCACCATTTACAAGCACTGACTATTACCTGTTCGGGGAACAAGTAGGTTTCCTCACGATGTTTTTCCTCGCCGTAGTATTTACTCACCTAAATGTCGCCTCAGGCAAAACAGGGCATTGAGTGACGTAAGGAGTTCCGTCCATGTAGGGTGAACCTCTTTGGTGCAGACCATGCCAGTGCACCGTTGTCGCCTCTGTCATCAAGTCGTTTTCCAAGTCCACGATTATTCTGTCGTTTTCGCAGACCTGCCAATGGTATTAGGAAGTTTGGTTACCCTGTGTGGACAAATGGGCGTGATGTGTATGTGTTTTATGTTATAGTATATGTATGAATTTTGTGTTTAATGAAGCGTTGATATTAAAGGTATCTGGTTTTGTAGGTTCTACAAGTAGGTTAAATTCAATGTTGAATAAGTTTCGGAGATCGACACTCAAGCCTGTGCCTACCCCGCCACCGTAAAACGGGAATGTGATGTTATGACTTATGTTTATGTTATGTTATGACTTAAGTTGCATCAGATGTAATGCGTATTATAATTTGGGTAACTGAAAACTAATGATATGGTAAGAGTCTGAACTTATATCAAAAAGTGCATTCACATCTAGTAAATTGCGAAAGATGTTTTAGAGATTATGACCACCGTGAAAGGTATTGAAGAACAAGAGTATATTACTCATCATATACATATATGTATAACTAAATGCATAAATGACGGCTCAAATAAGCTATATACTAAAAAAGGTGACCTAAGAAATATGTATAACCCACGAATGTGTATGAGGGGTTACAGAAACGTCAATAAAAAGAAAGTGAGTATGCAAGGGTCGGTAAAAATGGGGATTGTAATCTCTGCCCACCCCTCCGTTGGAAAACAGACGTGACCTGCATATAATAAGTTTATTATCATCTAGGGGCCGGCCTAACAAGACATATGACAGTCAGATAGACGCCATATTGAAAAAGGGTGTCTTTAGAAATACTTATAACCCCGAGTGTGTATGAGGAGGTATATGAGTGTCAATGAAGCGAAAGTGGTCTGTCAGGGTCAAGACAAATGAGTGTTTGTGATCTCTGCCTATCCCTCGACAGGGAATCAGGCGTGATGTATACGTATGTATTTACAATCTCGTACACTGAACAAAGTAATAAAATCGATCACTCTTACAACCAGCCATAAAGAGACAATGTTAACTTGATAAGTAAAAGTATCAAGAATACACATTGATACTTAAATGCAACGAGGGCTTAAACGTGACTTAGAACGTGACTTACAATGTGGTAATGGAAAATGTAGACACGAGACTGTATTTCCTAGTCACTTTTAGCATAATTGTGGTGGTAATATGGAATAGTGGTAATACTTGTAGGTTGCAAGCATAGCATCAATGGCTTTTTTTCAATAATTTTTTTTATTGCTTTAAGAATTAATAATTTATAAGATGAATAAACGATTTTCATTTCATTTCAATTATTTATTTTTATTTTATATCATAAATAAAGTTAAGTAATGCCCGGCGTGATATGTATTTAGATGGTTAGCCGTCTAAGTAATACGGTGTTAGAAGTATAGCTGAGAGAAAAAATCGTGTTGATCAAGAAATTTGCCAAAATGTTTTTCATTTCTACAGACTACTCTGATTAATATAATCTAAAATATGAAACATACGCTTCACGACTTGTGTATACACACTCCTTTTTTTATTATGCTGTGGTCGTCAAAAGCTTGAGTGCCCATCTCCAAAATTACGAAGGCATGTTAGGTATGGGTCACTTGACGCCCGCGTTTCGCTAGATAAACAGCACCCAACATGATAGGTAGTGTACCGTATCTCCGTGTATAGGCACTAGCTATTACCTATCCCGAGAGATAAGCAGGTTCCCTCATGATATTTTCCCTTAGCGTTTATAAAATATGAGAGTGAAATAATATTAATAATGGTGATAATATTTAGCATACTATCTTATCAATTGAACTAACCCCTTGGTAAGTTCATTTAAGACTTGTGTTAAGGGTAAGATAAATACATATACAGCATATATAATCAACAACCAGACTGAAAAGCAGAAAAAAAGCATAGTTATTAGCTCTGCTTTCACCGGGAATCAAATCCGGGACCTCATGATTAGCTTTCAGGTTCCCAACCACCACGGAGTTCGTCAAAATATTTAATCATCCCAATTCACTATATGTGCTGTTGGTAAACTAAATAGATCTTACCTCGATGGCTGGACCCGGCATCTTCCTATTAACCACATTCAAAGCTCTATTCTCTCCGTCACCCGGAATACAATCCAGCCTGAAGCAGTCACTGATATTGTAAGGACAATCATAGCACGCCTTACTCATAGTTTGGTACCATTCTAGGTTGAAATGGTAGTAGCAAATCATCGGTTCTTCTCCCTCGATACAATCTCTATGGCACGGGTGTTTCTCATCGTGAACTTCACCTGTAACCTCGTCATATCTTGTATGTGGTTTTATTTGAGCATTCCTTGCCGATGATCTAGCTAGTTTAGCTTTGAGAAGCTTCAGTAGTGTATCATTTTCTATGTCATTATTGTTTCTTTCATGAGTTGTGCTGGAATTTCTTCTTTCTGTTTGTACTTTGGAAGCACTTTCTAACGTGTGCCCGAGATTATTTGTAACAGATATGGATGATCTGTTCCCGATTTCGTCTTCTATGTTAATGTCGTCTAAACGGTTGTTGGTTCTAGCTTTTCTTACGATTGAGTCTGTGATGGTGTTTGTTGTTGGCTGGTCTGATATTGTTGTGAAATCTGAGTCTGTTCTGAAGTCGGCGTCTGTTGTAACTTCTGTCTGAGATTTTGTATTTGATATGCCTGTAATGTGAAAAATAGGTTTAGATATTTCAAATGATGCATCAACAATCTTTCTATTATGTAAATATACGTCTTATTTCTTTTTCAATTACCCGGACTACATAAATTAAGATTTATATTATATACAATAAAGTTTTATAACTAAATAAATTTACAAATGCATTTGGCAGTAGCAGGAAGATTCCCAAGAAGGCTAGTTGCATTTCCCCATTGCACAGCTGCCTCACATCAGATCATGCCTGAGAAGAATATTCCCTGACAAAACACTAGTCAGTGCTTGTAAATGGCGACATGGTTTACCACCCATCACATTTAGTACTGACTATCTGGTCAACACGTGGGTTCGAAGTGGCGATAGAATTATTACCTTCGCAATTACTTGGAAGATAGAGTTGGACGACGACGTAGACCGCGTAGAACATATATAGATCAAAATAAAAACATCCTTCTCAAGGGTATACGCAGCTTGAAGATTAGAAGAGCTGTATGAGTAAGTCAACAGATGTAAATGAAGCAAGGGAGATTAATCAGTATCATTCCAGATAACGATCGATAGTTTTACCTATCCCCTTTCGGACATAGACGAATATATATATATGTAAACTTATATATTACCTCCTAAGACAAACATATATCATTAATCCCTCATACATTCCACATACCCTAAAGCCCAGTTATCCAGAGCCTCTCGAACTAAGCTAAAGCCGCCACCACACTTGCGTAACCGCTAGCTGCGTCCGCTGCAGTGGCCAACTTATCAAAACTGTCTCCTAGTTACTCAAACTGAGCGGCCATTCGTCTTTCGGACGTGCGGGCGTGAGAGGTCTTGGTACTAGGATTATTTATGTGTATACAATTGAAGTATATAGATACTATATGAAGTATATAGATGCTATAGGGCCGCGGGGTATGAGGAGGTGAAACTGACGTGATAATAATAATATTTGGGACAATAGTTATTTTTAAACACTTGCGATTTATCGATTTATACTCATTTTATTAATTATGTAAGACCGGGTCAAATCACGATAAATTTATAAAGATATGTGATTACCTTCTTCTGTCCTGTTCCTGTCTTCCCGCGACCACGGCCTATGCAACTGGGTCGAAACGTCGGGCAAAATAAAGGTAATCACATATATTTATAAATTTATCGTGATTTGACCCGGTCTCACATAATTAATAAAATTTGGGACAATGTTGCACCAATTGAACTAGCCCTAAGACTTGTGTTAAGGGTACTTGTCAACGTATATTTAAGAAATATATACTTATTATGCATAATATGCATATATTGTAGCCGAAAAGATTAGCTCTTAACTCTGCCTACACCGGGAATCGAACCCGGGACCTCACAATTAGCGTTCAGGAGATTAACCAATTGCGTCACGGAGGTCGTTATATCTAAAAGTTGTATCTGTAATGTTTAAATACTATATTATCTGTATCCAAATCATTGTCAATAGACCCTCATTCGTTTGTGATTATTAAACAGTAAATAAATACTAGAATTAAGCACATAAAATCTAAAATGTTTTTTCCAATGTTTTTTTTTACCATGATTGCTAGATCTTACTAACTAAAGAATTCTTACTAGCTATATTTAATGCCAGCACAAGTAAGGGAATCAAGATGAATGGATTATAAATTGGGCGACGGGCTAACAACCTGTGACCAATAGGTATTCTTTAATATTCTGCAATGCTAGTGAGGGTCAAAGCTATAGTATAATGACCGAAATCCATTTGAAAAGATATAGAAATATGTGGCCTATACAATTAAAAATAACAGAATTGAAAGCATGATAGTACCAAATGAATTGTGATACTGACAGCCTCCGTGGCGCGATTGGTGACACCTGAAAGCTAATCGTGAGGTCCCGGGTTAGATTCCCGGTGGAGGCAGAGTTAAGAACTTTTCTACTTCTTTTCAGACTGGTTGTTGATGATTTATACTATATTATATAACAAGTATATAATTCTTAAATACTTATACGTTGACTAGTACCCTAAACCCAAGTCTTAAATGAACTTACCAAGTCGCTAGTTCAATGGTGTTAAAATGTCCTAAATATTATTACTATTACTCCCTTTCACACACGATAGTTTGGAGGAAAAACGACAGGTGGCGTATTAATAAAATACGCTTCCACGGTATTCATTAACAGGATTTCGCGGACACAAATGAATTATTTATTGACAATAATGCTTAATTGGTTCGCCACCGCTCCTACATATTCATCGGGTGAGTTATTGCGTTACTTAGTCACGAGTTGATCGATTTATTCATATTTTGTTCCGTGAAGGCTTGAAAGGACCCGGATATTATTTGTATGAGGTTTTTGGTGTACTTTTAGGTGAAAAAAACTTTTATCTGCATGCTAAATGTGACTCAAGAATTTACCTAAATTTGATGATAGTAAAGAAACTTATCAAACTTATCACACTCAACAACTTTAAGATCGTACTCTGAAAATATCAACTAGAATGCGGTTGGTACGATGTTATGTGTTCTCTATCTTACTATATGGCGTGGAAGCTTGGACTTTAACAGAAGCAATGTCTAAGAGATTGCAAGCTTTTGAAATGTGGGTTTACAGACGCATACTCAAAATATCGTGGACCGATAAAGTTCGTAATGAGACAGTTTTGCAAAGGATGAACAAGCAGCTCGAAGTTATGAAAACAATCAAAAGGCGAAAACTGGAATACCTAGGACACATCATGCGAAATTCTAAATATGATCTGCTCCAACTAATCATTCAAGGCAAAATAAACGGCAAACGAAGACCTGGCCGACGTAAAACTTCATGGCTAAAAAACCTTCGGCAGTGGTTCAATATGAGCTCAAGATCACTGTTTCGTGTAGCAGTCAATAAAGTCCAGCTTGCCTTGATGGTTAAAAACCTGAAGTAAAATCAAGCCATACGATTGGCCGACCTCCTATTGGGAGATGGCACCTCAAGAAGAAGAAGAAAGAAACTTAGAGTTTATTAATGAATGTATGTAGGTATATACGTAACAACTACCTCACTACTTTACTTAGCATGTTTGGAAACAAGGTAAGATATTTCAAATGAAAATAAACACATCACATGCCTGGGCCCTTTCAGAGAGCACAGAACCTCGCATATATATTTAAAATCTCCATGGTCACTTTTAGCATTTGTACTTTGGTTCTCATGGCATTCCAATAGCACTTTAGTGAAAGATTACATTGAGGGTACTAGTCGTTTCTTACGGCATACCAGGAACATAACATAATTTAAATTTTAATTACCTCTAACCTACTCGTAATAAAGAAAGAAGGAAAGAAAAACGTTATTCACTGCATATTTAACACAAACATTTATAAAATAATAATATATAAATATGAAACTCTTTATGCTGTAAAGTATAACTCCAGTAACAGTAATATATTCCTCAAATACCAAGATTATAAATCCTTCATTTGAATTTCACTTACGAGAGCCGTGTGCTTGCAAATACGTACTCAGCCAATCCTGTACTGCTGAATCCATCATACGAATGAGGTTCAAAGGTTGGCATCCAATAGCAATGCGTCCTTTAGAAGTACTTATAACCGCCGAGTGTGTATGAGAAGGTGTATGGTAGTGAAAAAGGTTTGGGAAAAATTGGGAAACGTGACGTAAAGAGTATGTTTATATGAAAGCACTGTCTTTTTAACCTTTTGTGATGTATTGAAATTCGTAAACAAAATATCTTATAGGACACTACTAACTTAAATTTTGGATTTGTTATGAATTACCTATAATGTAATATTATATTGCGTAATTGTAAATATACATATACGTACAATATAAAACACAAATTGCAAGCTTACGACTAAATTTTGAATAGTTCATATTGAGATTTAGATCATCAATGTATGATTTCATTTACCAAATTTCAAAATTTCTTACCGTCTCTCAAATAAAAAAAAATGTAAATGTAAATTTATACACTCACGCCCGTCTCTCTACTAAGAGTGGCTAGAGATCATGGTCCCTCCTATTTTCCTTTCTTTTCGTTCTATATAGTTCTTATTCTTAACATATGTATATGGGAATAAAGCATAATTTTCACAGGCAATTCTACATGTGTATGTAAACTTACCTAACACTAGAATGAGGAGCAAAGAGCTGGCAACCCCATCCCTCT
Source organism: Leucoptera coffeella (assembly GCA_030578115.1). Classification (NCBI taxonomy): domain Eukaryota; kingdom Metazoa; phylum Arthropoda; class Insecta; order Lepidoptera; family Lyonetiidae; genus Leucoptera; species Leucoptera coffeella. The sequence goes on along the minus strand of JAMBLF010001391.1, from coordinate 18,244 downwards.
TCCGTGGCCACAGCATGGCAATGGTGAATCCTGGAACAAAATTACCAAACCAGAATTAGGCATCAATAGTCACATTACCATAAGTACGAGGTAAAACATCGTAAGGAAACCAGCCTATTTCTCGGGATAGGTAATAGTCGATATCTGTATAAAGTGACATGTTTACCACCTGTCCTGTTGGGTATTGATTTTCAGGTCAAAAGTGGGTTTCGAGTAACTAAATACCATCACAAAAAACTAAGATAACGATGGAAACTAAGCCTCTGAATACCCCAAAAGGGTTGTATGGCGTAAAGCGTTTGGTTTTATCTCTACTCTACTTCCTTAAAGGGATAGACAGATATTATCGATCGCTACCTTAAGTGATATCAAATGAATGAATCATATGCATATTCTTGATGTGATTTGTATTTAGTTAAAAAAATTATTATGTCAGTTACATTAATTAACATACATACATACATACGCTTCACGACTTGTGTATACACACTCCCTTTTTTATTATGGCGGGGTAGTCAGACGCTTGCATGCGCATCGCCGAAATTTCGAAGGCATGTTAGGTATGGGTCATTCGTAGCCCGCGTTTCACTTGATAGACAGCACCCAACGTGACAGGATTAACGTAATTAACATTATACTTAATGCCTCTAAGTTTTGTGCACTCTTTCCACGATTTAAGTTGTTATACAAAAGTTTTTTATTTAAGGTTTTAATGAATGTTTAATTTACATATTACCATGGAATAACAAAGTATAATTTCAACACAATTGAAAATGTGCATGCAATCATAGTTCAATCTACCCCTTTCGGCACAATACACTTGAAGTAAGTCCTAAGCTAGGTCTTTGACCTAACTTAGCTTTCACGTGAACAAGTTTAACACAACTTGAGTTGCTATGGAAATATCTCATCTTAGTTCTGTGTATGGAAAACCGAGAATGTTAATTATATGTTAATAGTTAAATATACACTATAAAAACATTCCTTTAATCGCTTTTAGGCAGACAGAACCTTGAGATATCATCAGAAAATAGTATCTACTTGATACATTCATATATTCAAGCCTCTACGTCCCCAACGGGATAGGCAGAGACTATCGATCGCCACCGGGAACGATCCTGACAAATCTCAATCCGTCTTATTACAAAAGTTTAGTTCTAGGAACAACTCAGGTTTAGTCCAGAGATGTTACTAGAACGTTATTACAAAAAACAAATTATTCCTTAGTACAGTAACATCTGTGGTACTAAAGTTAAACTACTGTAACCCCTAGTTTATCTCTAGAACAAATAATTTTGAGGTTACTATTTAATAGTTTTGTCTGTAGTAAAAAATGTTTTTGTTTCTAAAATAAGTATATTAATGATTAGTATATGTTTCAATGACATCGGTATGATGATTTAGATTTGTTGCAGATAAATTTGATGTTTTAATTGTACATTATTTTATGAGTGACGAAGAAATTCTTCTACTACTATAAATATTGATTCACAAAGCTATTGAGCGGGATAATTGGCGAAATTTTACGTAATCTTATTTACGTTCTCAGTATGAACAGGTTCTGCACTACGATAGTTTCAAAAACACTGAAATAAATCACATCAAACTTGATATAACAAAATCATAACAAACTTTATTGTAATGGCGCATCGCATTACGTTCCATGCTCAATTGTGTTGTAAACAAAAAAAACACCAACTGCTTGACGGATATTGATTAATTAATAATGAAGTTATTCAACCATGAATTATTTATTTATAAATACATAAGAAAAAGATTTAAGTAATAAATAAATATTTACATCACTCATCACTTCTGTTAAATAATTGTAGGTTTGAAGTAATATTATCATACTATGTCAAATGGAACGTAATCGAGTGAATGATTGAATGATCACAATTAGTACTGTAACATCCCTGGACTATCTTGTCCGCCGTTTGTTTTGTTTTTGTAATAAGACACAGTTTTTAGTCCTGTAACAACTCTGGTACAGTACCAAGTCTGGACTTTTTGGTCTTAGCTTAAGCCAAGACTGACTGATATTTTTGTAATAAGAAGGTCTGGGTTCACTCACACCATTAACCTTCTCATACATGCTCTTCTGTTCGTCACACTTCCCTTGAGAAGACTGTCTCCCATTTCATCTTTATAAGTTCTGTTATTTACTTCTTTAAATACATAAATTAAAAAGTTTTTATGTAATTAAGTTACCTTTATTATTAACCAGACTTTATTATATAAAAACTTACGCGATAAGTCCCGTTAGTTATTAATCATGAGTATAAATCCCGAATCTCTTAAAACTATAAATGTAAAGTAAAGTAGTCAGAGATCAGAGAGGATGCGAACGGCCACTGACAGGGAGAAGTGGCATCATTTGGGGAGGACTATGTCCAACAGTGGATTACTACAGGCTGATGATGATGATAAGTCAGAGGTTTATGTGTCTGCCTGCTTAATTTTGAAGAGTGATCCTATGTTGATCATTATATATTATGTCCTTGGTCACTTTCCAAATAGCATCGGGGTTGTAATGGTATGGAATATTTGTGGCAGGTTGCTAGTCCATTACCCAATAGATTCTATTGTCTCTAGTCGCTTAGTCGACTAGATAAAAGGCTTATTATATGCTTATAAAAGTTAGCTTACTATTTTGTTCCAATTTTATTAGGGTATATGAATAATTAATTATTTTAATTACCTATTTGTAAGAAACAGGGATAGAGTTACATAATAAACTAATAATAGATGACCTATCATATTTTTAGACGATAACATTAATAGGTTATTCACCTAAAGTCACATAATATGAATTCTACGAATGTATTTGATACATTGGATCACTTTTCTGATGACTGTGAGTATTACGTATGTAATAATAATATACCATTTAATATCATTATTTATTTTATCATATTATGCAAATTCATATTACACATTAGGAATATAATATAATTATTTATTCACGTACATAATTATTTTAATGCGGTACAGAATTATAAGTATGAGATATTTACATGGAATTATAAGTAAGAAACATTTAAGTAATTTGCCAAAAGAATCTTCATTTCCGTAATAAAAAAATACACTTACGAAATGCATCGAATATTACGGTGAGGGAAAACATCGTGAGGAACCTATCTGTTCCCCGAACAGGTAATAGTCAGTGCTTGTAAATAGTGACATGGCTTACCATTTGTCACATTGAGTACTGACTATCTGGTCATCACGTGGGTTCGAGGTGGCCATAAAATTACTACCTTCGCAATTGCGGAGGTAGACATCGAAACCTCTGAATACCCCACAAGGGTTAATGGTCGTGATTCGTTTGTCTTTTTTGTTGTCCAAAAGAAAATTGATAGATTCATAATAAACTTTATTAGGTGCTAATACGAGTACGGCAGTCATTAAAATAAAAATCCATAGTAGGTATTTTACTCGATATTGAATACTACAGACGATTATGTCATATAATTATTACAATGAATCATGTAAATATAAATTCCCAAATCACCACAACAGCTTATAATAATCTTCCTCAAATATTCCTAATGTTTCGGTATTACCCTTCCATAAAAACGTTTAGCGGAGCCATAAAATAAATATTGCGGTTCATAATGACTGTATACAAAAACCGGTTGCTTTGCGTGTCTTAAAAGGTATTCCCCAAAGCTCTCTTATTGAGGAATCGCAATAATTATGTTTTGAAAAACCCGAGTAGGTATTTTGACTCACGTGATTTGGAATATCTACCACAGATGTAAAATCACGCGATTTAATAATTGTGGTTATAAATTTTCCCTTTATTAGCATAAGTTGGTTATTTATTGTTTTGTTTATAAATAATTATTGACGCACGTTCTATTTTAAAATAAGTTAATATCAGTAACTTACATTTTTCATCAGTTTTAAGTTGAGGAAGAACAATGTGAATAAACCTAACTATTCTTTTAAACAGGCAATAGTCAGGGCCTATAAACAGAGCTCATGAAAAGTAAATTCGATATAGTCATTAACTGATGGTTACGCAATTTTGTGTCTACCTTGAAAGGAGAAATGTCCGCGATATGCATATGTTAATCTCAATTTACGCAACTAATTAACAATTATCCTCATGTTGCATACAATAAAAAAATTACGACTCAACTCCAATAAACACTTAAATTTGTATCTCATTACATACACAGGTAATTTGTCGCAATGTTCTTAATGACGTCAAAAATGACCCTCAAACATTCTCCTTTTTTGGAAATTTAATATCTTGTATCGAATGACGCACATCGAAATGCCAGGCAAAACGTGCAATTCCCGATTTAATTATCTGCTTGTAACTGCAAACGGATAATTCGTAAAGGACTCGTACAAAGGAAATTATCATTCGATTATTGGGCACTCGATTTACATATGTTACACAAGTACTGTACACTTATTTGACGACCTCCGTGGCGCGATCGATAAGACGCCTGAAAGCTAATCGTGAGATCCCGGATTCGATTCCCGATGGAGACAGAGTTAAGAACTACGCTTTTCTTCTGCTTTCCAGTCTGGTCGGTGATTATATATGCTATATATGTATTTATCTATGTATAATTAGTAAATATTTCTTAAATATGCGTAGACTAGTACCCTTAACTCAAGTCTTAAATGTACTTAGCAAGGGGCTAGTGCAATTGATGTAATAATGTCCTACAATATTATTATTATTATGTATGAGATATATAAAAATAAGAGAATATGAATGTTAAAGTGGTTTTATTAGCATCGGGAAAAATGGTGATCTGTGATCTCTAACCTAACCTAACTCTTTCTAGAAAATGGGCGTTAAATACAAGTTTATTATACATTTATGCATCATGTCTGTATTCCATTTGGAATGGTCAGAGATTGAGTCACTGTTGCTCCTTTGCTACTCGTAATATTTATTGTTACTAGGTTATTCTAAAACGGTCATATGATATTTCAATATTATCATTTATCATTAGGATAAATGATAATATTATACTTAATAATTGCTACATGATTGGAAAGCACCTTAGTATAAAATGTCATTCACATAAACACACAGAAATCCTGTTACAGTATACACCTAACATTATTACAGACAGAAAGCATGTATGAGAAGGTGAATGGGTGTGAGTGAAGCAAGTGATTTGTCAGGTCCGTTCCAAATGGTGATCAATAGCCCCTTGCCTATCCTGTTAGGGATGTAGAGGTGTAAATATATATGTATGTATGAATATCTTATAGCAAATTATCTATATGATAGATATACGTATCATCACTACATAGTATAAAACAAAGTCGCTTTCTCTGTCCCTATGTCCCTTTGTATGCTTAAATCTGTGAAACTACGCAACGGATTTTGATGCGGTTCTTTTAATAGATAGAGTGATTCAAGAGGAAGGTATATATGTATAATAACATCCATTAAATTGTGGAGTAGGCTATATATTTTATACCCGTGCGAAGCCGGAGCGGGGTCTCTAGTACTATAATATAATACAAAATAATATAGTTATGTAAAGAGTTACATAAGATGTGTATCTGATGTTCTTATCATCCTAAAAGGGTTAAAGAATCTAAGTATAAAGACAAACGCGTTAACGATCATTAACCCTGCCTATCCTGTTAGGGATGTAGGCGTGAATATGTATGTATGCTATTACAGAACCTCTCCCAAATTAACGGTAACAGTTGTAAAAGAAAAAAGAATGAAAGCAAGCTACGTTTGCAAGGGTGACATAATCTTTGATTTGTATTTGGGGCCACGAAGCTTCGCAGACTTATTCTGTTTAATCAAAGCGTGATTTATGGGGTTAAACGTTTGGAAATTTTTTTGTTATGTTAAGACTGTAATTCTGGTTGTAATGGTAAAATTTAAATATTCGTACATTTGTAAAGTAGTTTAAATAATATATTATTTAGATAAATACCGACATACATACACATCAAGCCTGATTCCCTGTAGAGGAGTAGGCAGATATCACGAATCCCAATCTGTTCCGATCCTGACTTCGCTTCATTGACACTCATACATCTTCTTATAAATACCGACATACTACACGTTCAAAGGATACTTGTGGACTAGTAAGAGTTAGTGTCTATTACCGCGACTTGTAAAGTTAGTGATTCTATTGCCACCTCAGATAATTCAAGTGTTAACTAGATAGTCAGCACCAATTTAGACAAGTGGTGAGTTAACACGGTCTTGAAGAATATTGGATACAAAAAAATGTTTAGTCATTATATTACATACATAAATTGTCGGTTAGAAGGGCAAAATACCTATAGTTATAACTAAAACAAATACGAGAGGTGATAAGAGATCTCTCAACATTGTTTACACCTAGCTATCAGTTATAAAGACGGATTAGTATTATCTCACCAACAATAATATACGTGTTCATTGCATACTAAATATATAGGATACGGAATTTACTAGACTAGCTTTTATTTAGAACTGTATGACATAAGACATATACATGACAAAAGACAAACGCGTTCACGACCATTAACCCTTGCGGGGTAGTCAGAGGTTTAAGTGTCCTCCGCAATTGTGAAGGTAGTAATTCTATGGCCACCTCGAACGCACGTGTTGATCAGACAGCCAGTACTCAATGTGACAGGTGGTAAGCCATGTCGTCGTTTACAAGCACTAACTATTACTTGTTCGGGGACTATAAAATTATAAATAAAATAAAAATTAAATTAATTCATAAATATTTTTTAATGAAACTAGATACAAAATATTTTAACTAAATCACTGCCAGCAGGGTGAGTGCCAAAGATGCTGGCAGCATTTCCACGCTGTATGGCTAATTAGAAACTAGATTAGCTGAACTAATATGTTCATAACATACATATATGTACATTCGTTTACTCTCATACATTTACGTCCTTAAATTCCTTTCAGGTTGGAGAGAACTTAGGAGCCACGATAGTATCTCCTAGGTTACTACGTCTCGTTTTGTTAGCATCAATATGAGGCTTGTGATGTTCTAAAGAACAACATTGGTGACAGGGTGACAGCCCATCACCCAATAGATAATACAGATAACCAAATATCTTTCAAAAGGTCTTAAGTGAAAGTTAGTATGATTTTTTTAGATATAATACAAACATATACATCACGTCTGATTCCCTGTAGAGGAGGAAAGCAGATATCACGGATCCCCATTTGTCCCGATCTTGACAGACCACTTTCGCTTCATTAACACTCATACACCATCTCATACACACTCGGCGGTTATAGGTACACCTAACGTCACTCTTTTTCAATATAGCGTCTATCTGACTGTTATGTCTTACAGGGCTGGCCCCTACGTAACCGCCTTTCCACTTCACTCATATATTTTCATTTTGTCAATCAGCTATCATTAATCCGCATAGCATGTCCAAACTTATAATAAATTACTTTCTTGGCTCTAATAAACCTAAAGATTAAAGTCGTTTTAGATGAAAAACGGTATGAAAAAGAATTTGAAGCAAAATATTTGTCTCGTATATAAAAATCCAGTCACTTTAATCATTTCATAAACAGCCCTATAAAAGTGGGATTAGCATTTTACGTTCGTTTTCTTTGTTTTCTTTCTGCTAATCTGTTAAGTGGACTGATATAAACAACTTTTGTTTGCTTTGATCAAAGAAAGACTTTCGGCAATGGTAATTATGTTTTTCTTTCTTCAATAATTACTTTTGTTTGAGCATTTCATAAAGTATAAAGAGTTTTGGACGAAAAATGTTTTCATTTCAATGAGAGCAAGGAATTGCTTATTCTGCCTTACATTCAACATAGATATATCCTTCATATTAGTTGTAAGATTGCCATTGAAATAAGGTGGCCGAACTAAGGTCAAGTATTTCTATCATACATAATATAAAGTGGGTAAAATGGGAGGGCGGTTACGTAGGGGCTGGCCCAATAATATGGCATGAAGATAGAAGTACCTATAACCACCGAGTGTGTATGAGGAGGTGTATGAGTGTCAATGAAGCGAAAGTGTTTTGTCAGTATCGGGACACATGGAGATCTGTGATCTCAGCCTACCCCTCTAAAGGGAATCAGGCGTAATGTGTTTAAATGTATGTATTTTAATATCACCTTCCTTTCCATTTTGAAATATATATTTAAATTATATTATATGTATATATTAGAATTTTAATTAAGTTATCATTTTCCCTAACAAAGTCAAACTAAGCAGATTTTCTAATTTTCACGAGCCGATACCAAAAGTTAGCAAGGTACGGAAGATAAAATTGACCCTTTCCCGTCTTTCTTTATATTGGAAACTCATTTTTAATTACTTTTCTGGAAAGGATTCAGAGACCCCCTATTACTTACTTAGGAAATTATTAACTGTATAATATATTAAAGTTATAAAATTAAATAACATTGTACAAATTGGAACAAAATTGAATATTGAACTGATTTTACATACTTTTTTTTACATAGTTTATTATACATACTTATTTTACATATTTACATACACATCACACTCAGTACCCCCACACAGGGGCAGGCAGAGATTTCGGATGCCCATTTGTCTCAATGATAAACCACTTTGCTTCTTGACATTCAAAACATCTCCCTCACTCACACTCGGTGGTTATAGGTAGTTCTAACGTCACCCATTATTAATATGTCATTTAGTGGCCCGTTTATGTACATGTGCGTGATGTGTATGTTTGTATGTATATACATTCACGTCTTTTAATCCCTTTCGAGGCGGACAGAACCTTGAAGTTACGATAATATCTCCTTGGTCACTTTAAGCATGAATATTTGGTATTGTGATATTACATGGAACAGTTGATTAGTTCCTAGGCCATCGCCCAATAGATTGCATTGATCCCAAATCCCTTAGTCGCCTATTACGACATGTCGGGAAGAACGGCAGCTAGTTAGCATTCTTTTTACTTCATGTATGTATGTGCATTGTATGTAAAATCTCAAAATAAACAAATAGTAAATATTAGTGACCAAAGAGGTGCTATTAAAAGACTCATTTGGACGAAAATAAGGCCGCGGTCGATCTCTAAATTGCCATGCAAGCCTCGGATGCTAGTAGCACACGAAAAAGTGTTTGTAAGTGATAAAATGCTCGTAAAATATTGCGTCATTATTACGTAAGAATAACATAAAGTGCAAACGAAAGCTGTAGATACTGTAATATGTATGTATAAGTGCTTCACGTGATTAATACGACAAGAAAAAAATAAGTAGGGCACTAAAATTGGGTTACTTAATATTATATATATAACATTAACATTATACATTCAAGACTTATGTGAATTTTGTAAATAATACCTTCTTATTTTATTTAATTATCATAATATCAAATGATTACGCCATAGAAGTTAAGTGCCATAGAAATATTGAAAAATCGGAAGTCATTTCTTTATATCTAGTAACCATTAATTTTTTCTAAAACAAGAAAACTTATGCATAGATTGAATTTTGCCGGTAGACTTATACCGACATATCTAAATTAATTCTTAGGTCCCTTAATTACTTTACAAAAATTTCACATTTTTTTTAGCTTTAAGTAAAACACAAACTCAAACACCTTTTCGCCTACTTACACCTCACGTAAGCTATAAACACATACTAAATTGTAAGTATGTCAATGACACTGCAACCATTGCTAATTAGGTATTTTGAGACGCACTCAGCTGATCGTGATTCATAATTTGGATGTACATAGATAGATCACGAGTATTATCCATTGCGGGATAGTAGGGGGTTGTAATACAAAATTGCAGAGAAAATGCGGTATGGGAATCTTTATATCTTGTTGGGATGTAAATAAAATGCAATTAACTGCCTTTCCCGTCACAATATTGTAACTAAGCTTCGCTGTAAGTGTAAAAGGAATTTGATTGGCGATGAACTAGCAACCTGTCACTAATGTTCTATATGAATTCCATCACAATTTAAACTGACTGACGGATATTTTATGTTTGAGGTTCTACGCACTCCAAAAGGGATTAAGAGGCGTAAGTATATGTTTATATTAGAAATAAAATTAATGATTATGGACTTCAAAACTCATTACTGTATAGGAAATAATTTATAATAATACAGGTATATGAATCAAAGATGGCATTGAATGTTCATTAGGTAGGTACTTAAATACAAAAAATTGACCTTCTAAAGCATCTATCTCACGGTTATACGCCCAATTAGAGGATGACCTATTCATAATTCACATGCATTGAGTAATAATAATACATTTATTTACTACCAGGCAGTTGATATACATATAACAGAATGAATGATATAGAGAGAATAGAAAAACGGTTATTATCGAAAAAAAGTATGAATTAAAAATTTTTAAAGATTTTTGAAGTTGCGATGTGATATGTCACATTGGGTGCTGACTATCTGGTGAAATTTTGGTACATTTGCTACACTATTTCAGTGATCGATTCAAGAGTATATCGATAGAGGAATAGTCGTGATCATTTTGTATTTCAATTTCAAGATCTTAAAGTTATAAATTAGGTCATTAAGTGTGATATAAATATAAAAATATATTATTGGTATAGTTTGTAAATAAGCTATATAGCATATTATAGAAATTTATGTAAAATTTTATTTACCTTTAATGTAAATTATGAAGAACATTCAAATAATGAATTTCATGCTTCAATCGTTCGATGTGATTTTGTTTTTTGCCATAATCATGGCAATGCGAAGGTCATTGGCTTATGATTTTGTTTCGTTAATTACATTTTGTTTTAAATGTAGTAATTTAATTCACTCGAAATATTAATTTGTTTAAGAGTAACTCTCAAAATGATTTATTCGTTTTGAAGTAAAATAATGTGGTCCACAACTGTGCGCTTGGTTATTCGGTATTTCAATAGAATGACAGTTGTTTTTCTGCTCGATATCAAACACGACAGGCTATAATTAAGTTAATATTGTTCAAGGCTGCATAGATAAATATATTACTATAAATATATTATCTGACACCCTTTTGACATAACTTTGGAAACATAACATTACCTCTGTCACCTTTAGCATAAACTATCGGGGCTATGATTATTGCATTAAAGGACAGATTTTTTTTTCTCAAAATAGATTCCATTGGCTTCTAGTCATTGAATCATCTCCAATGATAAGTCAGTAAGAAAGATAGCTAGTTAGCGTTATTATAAATCACAAATATACATACATTAATAGAATTAACGTTTATAACTATTGCATTCTAAAATCTAATATTGTAAACGTCACGCCATTTTTATTTACCATTTCAAGGTCACGCTTGAGTGCAGCGCGTCTATCGTCATTCAATTGTTTTTGTTACCCAATCGAATTTCGAAGGTGAGATGCTTCAACGGCCTTGGTTTAGGTCAGGTTCAGCCAAGGCTCTTATATCCGGCAAAGGAGTATCGTTTTTGTTCAACCTTTTTGCTTAGCAAAGCGGTTCTATGGATTTATGTTAATTACACTGACTCATTATTTATGTTTATTGGCTTTAATCAATAGCAAAAATATTTAAGAATTCTTTATGAGTGTCCTACGTAAAAGTCTATCTTATTAAAAAATACCAAAGATATTAGGTTTCTAGAGTTCTGTCCACTGCAAGATGGATTGAAGGACATGACTATAATTATGTATGAACATAATCTGCATCGGCCTTGGCTTATACCAGCTTCAGCCAAGACTTTTATATCCGGCATAGAGTTTGGTTTTTGTTCAACCTTTTTGCTCAGCAAGGAGTTTCTATGGAATTGCGTTAGGTAATGGCTTAGCACGAATTATGGAGCAAAAAGTATTTGTTGTATAATTTGATTATCATCACTTCTTTATTATGTAAAATTAGAGTAACAAAAACATCACTAAAGTGTTTTTTACTATACGATAGACACGATATCTCTTTGAAATAGTAGTATACTCGTAATTTGCGATCCGAATAAAAAACTAGTTAATTGTCACATCCAATGCACATTTTATTCAAATAGTATTTTATCTGTGCAATGGTACTTAAAATAACAGTGGTATTTCGTATAACAGTGTACTGTGTAAAAATAAGATTAAATATCTTTCAACGTTCTGATACTCTGTAGGTGTTCTAGGTAAATTAATGTACTTAAATATAACATGCTAGTTTAGCTTATTATTTAATACAATGCAAAAAATTATAAAAAAACACATAGAATTATATTGACATGTTGGAATCCTATCACCCCATAGACTCCATTTACCCCTAGTCCCTTAGTGGCGTCTTACTACATGCCGAGAAGAACGGCAGATAATGATACTTAGTTTTCGTTTCGTTCCACGACCTCCGTGGCGCCGGTCCCGGGTTCGATTCCCGGCGGAGGTAACGTTAAGAACCACGCTTTTCTTACGCTTTCTATTGTGGTCGTTAATTATTTATGCTATATATGTATTTATCTATACATAAAAGTTTATATTTCTTAAATTTACGTTGACTAGTACCCATAACCCAAGTCTTAAATGTACTTCAGAAGAGGCTAGTTCAATTTGTGTAATAATGTCCAAATATGATCATTATTCTTAGTTTTATCTCTAAAAAGTCCAGAATCACAGACCGCCTCCTTGCACTGTTATTTCGCCACTGCATGCTCACTAATGCGTCACGATCTTTTCGCTTCAGTTGGTACTGTTACTAGACTCCTAGGTTTTACACATATCTTCACGCTTAATAACTTGTAACGGGGTAAACAGTTCGATGGATACCATAATGGCTATTAGGTAAATTTAACTGTTAAGTTATTCTAGAAGATTGTGGAATGTGATTTTGAGTTATGTGTATTGCGACTGTAATTCCTTTTGGGGTAAACATCGTAATACGGTGAGGGAAAACATTGTGAGGAAACCTACCTGTTCCCCGAACAGGTAATAATAGTTAGTTGCAAATGGCAACATGGCTTACCACCTGTCACGTTTATTAGTGACTATTTGGTCAACACGTAAGTTCGAGGTGGCCATAGAATTACTACCTTCGCAATTGTGGAGATGGACACCTGAACCTCTGACTATACCGCAAGGGTTAATGGTCGTAAACGCGTTTGTGTTTTTTAACTGTCAAGTTATTCTAGACGATTGTGGAATGTGATTTTGAAGTATGTGTGTATTATGATTATTTATCCTTTTGGGGTAGTCAGAGGTAGTGGAGCCACAATGAAATCAAAATATATGTAGATCTTTGGCCACTTAAACATTTTCAACATACCTATTTGTTGAAAATGTTTAAGAAGAATATTATACACATGTTGGTATGGTATCTATTGGGCGATAGGCTAGCAACCGGTCACTGATAATCCATATGACAGGAAAACCCTCATGTCTCCAAGGTTCTGTCCACCCCGAAAGGGATTAAAGGACGTGAATGTATGTGTATGTACGCGTGTTGATTATATGAAAATATATTTTATTAAAATCGGGAATATTTTGAATCTTTGATCTCTATCTACTCTCATACCGCTAAAACCGCGATATAAATGCCATAGTAACCAGAATATATGTATGTATATGTCAAGTGACCATTTGTATACAATACATATTACATTATTGTACATATTAACCACCGAGTGTGTATGAGGAGGTGTATGAGTGTCAATGAAGCGAAAGTGGTCTGTCAGGATCGGGACAGATGGGGATACGCGATCTCTGCCTACCCCTCAAAAGCGAAACAGTGTATGTATGTATGGTCATTATTAACTTCACGCTTATTAAAATAAAAATATCTAAATATTCTAAATATTTTCATATTTCCGAGTACCTGTCCATCCTTAAGGATTTAAAAGACGTAAATATATATGTATGTATGTATACAAAAAAATCTACACTACATGTCATACTAAAACCTAGTACCCTAAGTTCCAAAGCAACATCAAGCCATCAAGCCATAAACATGCATCATTAAAATTAATCTCGTGAATTCATGAACTCTGTCTAACCTAGCTATTAAATTTGGTGTCAAGGGTACAGTTTGAAAGGTTGATATTACTACGTAAAACTGGGACGTAAAAAGAATGCTAACTAGCTGCCGTTCTTCCCGGCATGTCGTTGGTAACTAAAGGATTAGGTATATGGAAACAATTGGGCGATGGGTGATAGTATTCGACGTAGCTCAGTTGTTTGGGGCTTGACTCTGTATCAGTGGGTACAGGGTTCAAATCCCACTTGAGCATCTACCAACGGACATGAAGTTTAATGAATTTCAATGTACATTTTCGTAATAAAAATACATTTACGAAATGAATCGAATTATATGGTGAGGGAAAAGCATCGTGAGGAAACCTACCTGTTCCCAGAACAGGTAATAGTTAGTACTTGTAAATGGCGACAAGGCTTACCACCTGTCAAATTGAGTACTAACTATCTGGTTAACACGTGGGTTCGAGGTGGCCATAGAATTACTACCTTCGTAATTGCGGAGATGGACACCTGAACCTCTGACTACCCCGTAAGGGTTAATGGTCGTGAACTACGTGGATTAGGTATATGGAATCTATTGGTCGATGGGCTAGCAACGTGTCATCCATATTCTATATGAAGTTAATACCCTAATATAGAAGCTACTAAGTGATAATAATAATATATAATATTTGGACATTATTACACCAATTGAACTAGCCCCTTGGTAAGTTCATTTAAGACTTGTGTTAAGGGTAAGTACTAGGCAATGTATATTTAAGAAATGTATACGTATTATATATAGATAAATACATATATAGCATATATAATCAACGACCAGACTGGAAAGCAGTAGAAAAGCGTAGTTCTTAACTCTGCCTCCACCGGGAATCGAACCCGGGACCTCACGATTAGCGTTCCGGCATCTAACCGATCGCGCCACGGAGGTCGTCAAAGTGATCGAAATTTTTTTCATATATCCAAGGTTCTGTCCACCCCGAAAGGGATTAAAAGACGTAAATGTATTATATGTATGTCATTTCTTATAAAATTAAATGTATGTATCTTAATGTGTTATAATTGCAGCTGGTTATAACATACATACACATCACGCCTGATTCCCTATAGAGGGGTAGGCAGAGATCACGAATCCCCATTTGTCCCGATCCTGACAGACAACTTCATAGACACTCATACATCTTCTCATACACACTCGGCGGTTATTGGTACTCCTTACGTCACCCTTTTCCAATATAACGTCTTTCGACCGTCAGCTGGTTACGTCCAAAAAATCCCCAATTCGCACAGTACATGATTATCAGAGTCACATGATCCGAAAAACAAGTGCAAACTCAAACCTGTTCTTAATTCAAACTATTGCCCAACCGGACAAAGAACCCTGACCTACAAACTAACCTAAACCGCTTCACTAACACGCCTTTACTTACTTAAATAGAATACTAACTAGCTGCCGTTCTTCCCAGGTCAATGGAATCTATTGGACGATGGGCTAGCAACCTGTCACCAAAGTTCCATATAACATCGCAACCCCAATATTCATGGTCAAAAGTGACCTTGGAAATGTCACTAAGGTTCTGTCCACCCCGAAAGGGATTAAAGGACGTGAATGTACGTAAATTCTAACTAGCTAAAAGACTAGGGGATATCAAATCTATTGGACGATGAACTAGTAACCTGTCATCACTACATAGTATAAAACAAAGTCGCTTTCACTGTCCCTATGTCCCTTTGTATACTTAAATTTTTGAAACTACGCAACGAATTTTGATTCAAGAGGAAGGTTTATATGTATAATAACATCCATTAAATAGTAGAGTAGGCTATATATTTTATACCCGTGCGAAGCCGGAGCGGGTCGATAGTTAATATTCTATATCATTGTCATTCTAACCAAAATTAGAGACATTCTCAAGGCGGGTGTACGTAGTGAAGAACAGAAGAGCATGTATGAGAAGGTTAATGGGTGTGAGTGACGCAAGGGAGATTTGTCACCCGTTCCAGGTGGCGATTTAGTCTCTGCCTATCCCGTTAGTGACGTAGAGGTGTGAATATATATGTATGTATGAATATCTATGGCAAATTAGCTATATGACAGATATACGTATACTGTAATATAACTTATACATACATACGCCTGATTCCCTGTAGACGGGTAGGCAGAGATCACGGAACCCCATTTGTCCCGATCCTGACAGACCACTGTTACTTCATTGACACTCATACATCGTCTCATACACACTCGGCGGTTATAGGTACTCCTAAGGTCACCCTTTTTCAATATAGCGTCTATCTGACTGTCATATGTCTTATTGGGCTGGCCCTTACGTAACCTATAATAAACAATACTATAGTTATGTAAAAAAAAGTATGTAAAAGTTATGTAAAGGCATGTATCAGAGATTCTGTCCATCCTGAAAGGATTAAAGGATTTAAGTTTATGCATCTAAATGATAATCATTTAATTATGATAAATATCAATAACTATTAAAGAGAATTATATCACTACATAGTATAAAACAAAGTCGCTTTCTCTGTCCCTATGTCCCTTTGTATGCTTAAATCTTTGAAACTACGCAACGGATTTTGATGCGGTTTTTTTAATAGATAAAGTGATTCAAGAGGAAGGTTTATATGTATTATAACATCCATTAAATAGCCAGAAGTGCGAAGCCGGTGCGGGTCGCTAGTTATAGAATATAGTACACAGTACCAACATTTTATTTAATATATATGTATTTATTTCACTTCAATACTTTAATACACAAAACAAATATTAATAATCTCTTTTACCGAGTAAATAAATACTGTGATACTCAGTATTTACCCAATGTTCTTTGAATACTCAATCGCCCTTCGCCAGTAACAAATTATTTCTAAGAATTTTACCACCTGCAGAGTTACATTTTGAGTCGCCTAATAAATTCATTTTATACCATCATAAATTACATACAAAATCAAACATACGTATAACCTTTAAAACCCTGCATGGTTGACAGTACTTAGAAGATATATAATTTACGGTTAGTTATAGCATATCCATATGACATCATAACCCCAATGTTTATACCAAAAAGGAGATACTAAATCTCCGAAGTTCTGTCCACCCCGAAAGGGATTGTCATAGGTAACTAATCCACTGCCTGTTAGAATCTAAGCCCCAGTCCCTTAGTCACCTTCTATGACATATAGGCTATAAGGACTTAATTAACTCTAAAGACTTAATATAACAAAACGTAATATTTTCGCGGCATTTAGGTATCAAGTAAACAATTATTTATTTATTATTACTACGTTATATTATGAGATATATTATAATTTCTGCTTTATTATGAACATTTTTATTTTATTTCAAGCTTAACATTTTTTTTCTGTATCTTTGATTCTATCTACCCCTACGAGAAGAATGTACGCGATAGTGTATGTAAGTAAGTAATCAAATATGTCAGCGTTTATGATACCTGTTATGGTATAACTATTTATAATAATTGTATATTTAGACCATCTTAAATATAATTAATTGCCATTATCCAAATTAGTAATCCGTTGTATGCAAATGGCTTTGACTTGTCAAATGCCACTTTGCATCACATAAATAATATGTATGTGACAGGTGGCCAATCATTTGTCGGCACCGTTATATTTAAAAGTTTACGAAGGTATGAATAATGTAGAGTTATAAAAATTATAAATATTTAAATGAAGTTATATTTTAATTGGGTTAAATAATATTATAACTTGGATAGTGTTGTAAGGCTTCTTTTCTCCTTTTAAATAATTTATTTAAAACAATATAAACACTCACCTTACTCTTATTTGCAGATAAAAACAAAAACAACAATTTGCACTTATGAATATAAACTAAATATCACAACCACAAATTATAAAAGGAGGATTTATTTAAAAATACCAAAAAGGAGTTTCAATAACTTTTACGAGCAAGGAGGTCCGACCAAACTTTTTCGCAACAATAAACAAAATTAACAAAATGGCGCGCTTTAGTAAAACGTACGCGCGATGCGGCGATCGCCACTAAATGAATAGTTTTAGTTCAGCAATCCTGTTAAACATACCACCATCTTCTGATAAAGCTTGTTTAAGCATCACGTGATAACCGCAAGTTATCACGTGATGCTTAAACAAGCTTATATGGGACTGTGGTTTTAATGGTGACAGGTTGCTAAGTCATCACCTGAAGATTCCATTGACCCTGAATCCGTAGACGACAGAGCATTGCGTGAAGAAAGGTACCTAGTTAACATTTTATGTATGTTTCAGTTTGAAACACATGACAATAGGTAATTATTACGTGCTTTGTATACAAAATAAAGA
>JAMBLF010001390.1:0-99815 GCA_030578115.1 Leucoptera coffeella | reverse complement strand
GTCCCTGGTCGGCATGCCCCCCCAGGAAAGAAGCCCCAGGATTCTTTGTCCCGGTAAGCGAGTCACATAACGCCCTAACTGCATCGGCGCGTCTGATATGTCTAGAGTTCGTATGGTCAAACCAGACCTAGATCCGCTCTCTGACCCGGGCTCCAAGTCCTTCCCTTCCCTCGCCTGGCCCCCTTGTCCTTCGAGCCACTAGCCGCCCGCTGAGATGACCCGGTACCAGTTGCATCTGAGGCAGCTTCGCCCGAAGGGCCCGCTACCGGCGAGGTTTCTGAGGAAACGGCGTCGGCCTCAAGCTCAGCCAGCGGTCTGACGGCCTTCCAAAACTGATAGCGAGTAGGCAACGGGTCAAATACTTCTAGCCCTGTGTTCCGGTTGCGACTCGTTATGTGTGAGGAACTTCATTTTCAACCTCTTTCAGATGTAGGTCCCCTGGTTGGTTAGAGACCCACTTCAACCTAGTAGCCCGCCCAACTTCGTCTGAACAGCGTGAAAACGGTCTGTGAGCGGGTGACACCGTCAGCTGCTTTAAGATGTATATTACCGTTGAGCGCGTGCATTTCTTTATTATGTGCGGAAGCAAACGCCTCCAATGCCCCGAGACCACCCTTTAGGGAAACCAGCTTCCTGACTCTCACGAAGGTGAAACCTTCCTTATCGGTCCATTTAGACTCAGTCTTTTCCTCGCCCAGAAGGTGGCTCGCGAGACATACCGGACAGATGCGCCTGTCGAGGCAGTGGGCGACAATCTGTCGGTTGGATACAAGGGCCACTGCCAAGTTGTGCGCTCTGTCGCCGTATCTCGTCGGCGACACCCCCCCCCCCGGGCCAGGTTCGACCAACTCCAATTCCATCAGAGCCTCTTGCCCAGTAAGACCCCCACTGGCCTCGTTCACTCTTCGGAGTCCCAGAGCGTCCAGACTTAAGCTCTCCTCCCCTTGCTTGCAGAGACGTCCGACACCAACGAGGGATCATCCCTACCCGCCCAAAGGCGGATGTTTGCCTCTAGGACGTAGTAGTCTTCAGAGTGCAGGAGACTACGGGTAAGCCGCCCGCTTGTCAAGCCTACGCACCACGGCCCTGCAGACGGCGGTGCAGAAGGTAGGGTTCGATGGCCCGGAGGCGAGGAAAACCCGTGAAGCGTCTCCCGCAATTAGGATCTCCCATTATCCGCGCAGCCATCCTAGCTGCGGCTTCTTTCAGGTTGCCCTTACGGGTGAAAGTCCTGGCTTCCCGTGGAGCGACGGGCTGAGCGGACGAAGACCCAACACCCCCCCCGCTCGATGTACCCCTTGCGGCAACCTGGGCGTAGTGTGTGGCCTGCCTGTCTAATTCTTTCTTTGTCGTTACAGTGTCGGGTTTGGTAGGGGCGCCGGCATAGTAAGCCTCCGCCAGTGGGTCGTATCGTATCCTACCCAGGGTTGTTCAGTAAGCTTCCAGACAAGACAGCACCCAGCGTACCGAGTGCTTGTCCCCGGCAATCGTTGCTTACGGGCAGAAAGTACCAGTGTTGTCAGCCTCGAGACTATTGACCGCATCCTTGACAAATAGTTCTATGTCCCCGCTGAAACCTGGCTGCTCTGCGTGGGCACGTGACGCTTCTATGGTAACAGGCTCCGCCACAGTAACCACGGGCTGTTCCGAGCCTGTAATGACCTCGGGGATCGTTGAAAGGTCACTAATAGCGTCGACCGTGGATTCGAAGGCAGTCAAGGTGGTATCCAGATTCTCGAGACTGGAGCATTTCTTCTTTCTTTCACGTTCGCGCCCGTAACTCGCGCGAACGCGCCATCGCGGAAGAGCGAAGATGTCATAGCCATCTGCTGCAGATCCACGGGCCTTCTCTTAGGGGAGGACGTTGGCTCTGAGCTCTCGAGGTCCGTAGAAGGACTTTCACTGCCAGAGTTCTTACCCTCAGGACAGGTAGTCCAATTACTACCAGAGGCTGCCGAGGAAGCTCCCCGCTCCCTGGCGCTATCCGACCTCAGCCTCATAGCCCTTTTCGGTGGGTGCCGGGGCCCCGGCACACCCACGTTGTCGTCGTCGCTACTTCCATAAGAAAGTAATCAACGAGACATAATTAACCTAGAATAACCTAAAAATATAAACGGAATAAAACCGTCGACGGCTGGCTCTACCGAGCCTATCTCTCCTGCTAGCCTACACACCGGTTGGTTTTCACTAGGTACGAGAGTTTAGAAAAATTACACGGAGCCTTTGATACTCCGGATCGCAGTTCTAACGTTGGTTTACACAATTGAAAATTGAGGGAAAAACACACTGAGAGAACTTCGGAATTTTTGTATTATATTTTTGTGTAATATTTTGTAATTCGACGTAGCTCAGTTGTTTGGGGCTTGGCTCTGTATCAGTGGGTACAGGGTTCAAATCCCGTTTGAGCATGTACCAATGGAAATGAAGTTTAATGAATTTCTATGTACATTTTCGTAATAAAAACACATTTACGAAATGCGTTGAATTATACGGTGAGGGAAAACATCGTGAGGAAACCTACCTGTTCGTCGAACAGGTAATAGTTAGTGCTTGTTAATGGCGACATGGCTGACCACCTGTCACATTGAGTACTGACTATCTGGTTAACACGTGGGTTCGAGGTGTCCATAGAATTACTACCTTCGCAATTGCGGAGATGGACACCTGAACCTCTGACTACCCCGCAAGGGTTAATGGTCGTGAATGCGTTTTTGTTTTTTAATTTTTGTATCAATTTTATAATTTGCGCTATCATGGTTAATTTTTTTCTCTACATTGTGTAAAATAATAACTATTTTTAAGAAAATTTGGTGTAGAATTACTATTGAATATAAAATCACTTCAGTACATAAGAAATATCTTAATAACGCTTAAAAAATCTATTACCTTCGCCCTATTGTTCAGTTACAAACCATTTCTGTTGTATCCGACGCCAAAGTTAATTTTTGATGTTCCTTATTACTGAAGCTTCAAAGTGTTTGAGATTTTCCCACATGTTTACCAGTAGCAAATAAGAAGGATATGTCGACTATCAACTACCGTAGCGTTACAGGTCTCGTGTCTAATCATACTGACAGTATATTCCCCATATTTGTTGAACCCTCGTTGTGAGAAACTTCTTTCCTGTGACAGGTGAAAAGGTACCGAACTGCACCCGTAGTGTGATCTCACGAAGAATTCTGTGACATTTTATTAATGTAATATATGTAGATAGATAAGTAGTGTTTACGGAAATAAATTTTATTAATTATCAATTGTTTTTTTTATTATCATTCTTAACTGAAACAAACGCGTTCACGCGTTAGTCAGTGGTTCAGGTGTCCATCTTCGCAAATGCGAAGGTAGTAATTCTATGGACACCTCGCAGCCACGTGTTGACCAGATAGTCAGTACTCAATGTGACAGGTGGTAATGCATGCCACCATTTACAAGCACTGCTTATTACCTGACCGAGGAACAGGTAGGTTTTCCTCACGATGATTTCCCTCACCGTAATATTATTTTATATTTCTACACATAATATCGCAGCAGAAAGTAATTACTTGCTTTAACCAACAAATGTTTTTCTAGGCGTATGATGAGTTACCGTGGTGGATATATACGCACAAAACTTATGGTGGCATGTTGCTAGCCCATCGGCCAATAGACTCAATTTACCCCTAGTCCCTTAATCGTTTTCTACGACATGCTAAGATGAACAGCAGCTAGTTAGCATTACTAACGCCCCAGCTAGCACGGGACTATATATGTGTAACATACTTAGGTTGGTCGTAAGTCATTTGAATACTCTTATGTATACATTAGGGTTCCATATTCATCAGATACTAAAAAACTCAATAAATGGTAAAATGCAATATATTTCATATTCAGGCATAACAAAAAAGTATTTACAAAGAAACAACATAACATAATGTCTACAATAATAACAAATATATTTTCCAACATAATTATATCCAGTTTCTAAATTTGCAACCTATTGAGGGAAACATCTTGATAAAAATGCCTATTCACTGGAAAAGGCAATGGGCAGATGTATTTTTAGCCTTGGCGACGAAAAAACAACATTCGATATTTTAAATCATAAAATTATTAGGCGCAAACACTTTCAAACGATTAAAACACTACACCCGTACAAATCTACGAACTTATATTAAAATCTTTAAATTCTAATTTGTACTGAAACTCTAATAATAAATTGCTTTTCTGGACTTTATACAGATCCATAATTTTAACATAATTCTTAAAAATTACAGGTAACTTATAAATATTACATCCTAGTATTTTAACATAAATGACTTTGCAATGCATTAAATAATATCAGATTATGTAATAAACATAATATTAGTATCGACACCTAACGGCGCACTTGTCCTAATCGCCATTTAGCAAACTTTACAGGAGAGAGGTTTAAAGTCGTGAAAAGGAAGAATATCCAATATTTTTTATCGCCTAAATGTCAAAAAAGTCGTCATTTCGCCTTCAAAACAACACAATCGACGCAGAAAAAAAATGTGAATCATACTGTATCTTTAACTCATTTTCGCCATAAATGTATACTCCAAGTATGCCGTTAGATGTCGGTATGCATTCTGGACTTGTACTTTGTAACCAATTGCTTTTTTGTATGTGTAATAGTGAGCCACGTATGCGTTTTGGCAAAATCATAGTTTAATTGTACTTCTATAATGGTGTGAAGTTGTTAATGGAGTATCAAAAGTGTTAAATTTCATCATTGATTGCAGCAAAATTTTACTGAAGTACGATTTTGCTAAATTGAATTAGATGACTTGGCCTTTGTACTATTGTATTCTATTGAAATAGACTATCACGTAACCATATTGATTCTTGCCCAATATTTTAATACTACATACACACTTATTCACGCTTCTACTTCTCTAACGGGATAAACAGAGACTACCAACGCCACCTTGAACGATCCTGATAAATCTTGTCTCACTCCTTTTAACTTCTGTTATTCACCTAATCATATAGCTAACTTTGCATTACTAATTTTAATTACTCATATTAAGTGTTCCATGCTAGTCTGGGTCGCAGAAGTAATGTTAACTAGCTTTCCGTTCTTCCCGGTATGTCGTAGGAGGCAATAAAGGGACTAGAGGCTAATGCAATTTATTGGGTTATGCGTTAGCAACCTATCACCAATGTTCCATATGACAACACAGCCCTAAAATTCATGCTAAAGAGTGTCCTGAGAGATTTAAGTGTCTCCGAGGTTCCGCCCACCCCGGAAGGGATTAAGGACGTGAATGTATGTGTTACGTGTACGTTTATAAACGGGACGTAAACCTCTGATCGTATATCACGTTGTTGTTTTTACCAAAATCTACATTTATATCTGGTAACACCGATTTGATTAGATCCGAACACTCCGACATTGCATCTGGTATCACTGCGTATGTATGACTCTCCGCGCTGAAAATAAAATATTAAGTTTAATAATATTAATATTGAATACATACATTGGGCCCCTAAATCTCCAAATGCGCTTTCGCGTAATCGTAGCTCAATATCACTTCTTCAATAGTGTGAAGTTGGTAGAGAATTAGCAAAAGTGTCAAAATTTCACCATTTTTGACAACATAATATCAAAATTCGCCTTAAAATGGCAAAATGTGACACCTTGCTGTATGCCATTCCACGAACAACTTTATTGAAGTGTTATTATTGATTTACTGATATTATGCAAGAAGCATTATTGGACTTGGGCCCTAGGTCAAGTCATAATTCCAGTGTAGGTAAAGATCGCGATTACATATTTTCCTGATCTTGGCTAACCCACTTTAACTTCATTGAGATGTATCTGCCCCTGCATGTACAAGTTTTGATGAAACAAGTTTTTTTTAATATAATCATGGTTATATCCGTTTCGGTCATTTTTTTCTCTTTTGAAAGAGATGAAATAATATGAACGCATATGGATGTCTCACGATGTTTTCCCTCACCGTATAATTCGATGCATTTTTATTCATTTTTGCATTTCGTTAATGTGTTTTTTATTACGAAAATGTACATAGAAATTCATTAAATTTTATTTCCATTGGTAGCTCAAGCTGGATTTGAACCCTGTACCCACTGATACAGAGCCAAGCCTCAAACAACTGAGCTACGCCAAAATTTTTTTTAAATATAATCATGGTTAATACGTCTCGGAGATTCTGTCTCTTGCTAAATGGATAAATGAAAATGAATGAATGTAAATGTATTTTTGATATTCGCACTCAGCCATATAATAACATAATTTACGTCGTAATATTTTTGTCTTATCTTTGAATTTCCATGTGCCTACGATTAGGACAACATCCGATAAATTTATTTACCTATATATATAGTCACGTGCTTGAATCGCTTTCGGGGTAGTCTGAACTTCAGAGGTAACTTTAGAACTGAATCTCAGTTGTAATCGCATTGATATAAATTACGTAGGGGCCCGGCCCAATAAGACATATGTATAACAGTCAGATAGATGGTATATTGAAAAAGGGTGACGTTAGGAGTACCTATATCCGCCGAGTGTGTATGAGAAGATGTCGGAGTGTCAATGGAGCGAAAGTGGTTTGTTAGGATCGGGACAAATGTGGATCCTCGATTTTTGCCTACGCCTCTACAAGGAATCAGTCGTGATGTGTATGTATGATATAAATTATGTTATATTGATGAGACAGGTTGCTAACATACATACATATTACGCCCGCTTCCCTACGAGTGTGTATGAGGAGTTGTTCGGATGTCAATAAAGCGAAACTGGTTACTCAAATTCGACACAAATGGGGATCCGTGATCTCTGCATTCCCTTGTAGCTAACCCATCGCACACTAAGTTTAATTGACCCCAGGCCGTTAGTCGAGTGTTATGACATGATAAGACAAAAAGCAACCAGTTCGAATTATATTTACGATTCAAAAAGTACGATATAATTTTTATCTTATCTAACAATACAAAAATATGCCTATGGCTTAGTCATAAATTCATCCGATAACTTTATCGCTAAATCTATAAATATTTGATTCTATAAATATCTAATCGCGATTTGGCTTTTGTTGACTTAAAGACTTAAGTCTTTCAGATTTCTGATTCAATTACCGACTGAACGCGTACCAAAAGAAATTAAATTTTCTATGTATATTATACTCGTATATAGCAATAAAAATTTAATTTATGAATGCACCAACAATTCCTCGGTGTAATTAAAAGTAAGTTAAATATGGCAACACTATTTATCATCTTTCACATTAAATGCCCAGTATCTAGTTATAATGTGGATTAGGTTATATTATTATTGTATTAATAAATCATATAATCATAAACATACTGCCACAATGCCACTGCCCAATGGCGAAGATGGACATCCGATCCTTTGACTACTCCGCAAGAAATATTGGTCGTGTGTGTTATCTTAGGAACTATGTATTACCTTTTATCTTTCCGTAGTGCTCCGAACAAAACCAGTCCTTGTAAACAATTAGAAATGCACTCTAAGCTAAGGCAATAAGGATGGCTATTGCTTGACTCCGTCGCCTCCTGAATTAACTTCAGTACTTGCTTATGTTCACATGATTGATTCTGAAATTAGAATGAATAATTTGAATGTACATCCTTTAATCTATTGGTTACTAACGATCTGTCACCAATGTTCTATATTTATGTACAAGACATACAACAAATATCTTACAAGTTCTGATACACAAATATATTAAAGAACGTGAATGTATATGTATGTATGTATATTCTTCAATCTCTCGCGAATGTGTACGTTAATATTAGTTGTAGGTTGCTAGCCCATTATACAATATATGTCATTCAGTTTTAGTCCCTTATAAACTATACTAGAAAGCATATATATTTCCCCATGAAATATTTTTTAATTATGACTAATTTTTTTCATAACATAAAATATTACCTGTAGCATAACCTCCATGCAGTTTTACTACTGTGTTTAAAGCTGGCCACACTGTCCATTTGAGCAAAAACTGCAACTTAGTGTTGCCAGCTAGTGAGAAGTTTTGGCCTGCCTCCGAAATTACACCGTTATCTATTAATAGCTTTAGGGATGTGTTGAAAAGCTGAAAAGAGAATAAATAAATACATATACATGTTGTAAATTCATATTATAACCTAGCATAGGAACTATTGCTATCCAGCAAAACACAAACATCACAATGTGTGTATGAAAATGCACATATGTAATTATGAGATAATTGACGATTTAATAACGACTTTTAATAAATGAAAATGAAAATATTTTAACGTTTTATAATTGTAATTTTAGTAAAAAGTAGGAATATACTAGGGTAAATTATTGCAAAACAATAAACTTGGCATTTCAGAATAGATGAATAATATAGAATAAACTGACGAGTTTTCTTAAGTCATCACAAATACTATATTTGAGTTTTATTGGAAGTTAAAGTGACGTTATCAAGTTCCCACGAATTGACCAATGAGACGTGACAACGGTTGTCTGCAATTGGTCAGTGTGACTTGCTTTCCCATTAACTTACGTCTCATTGGTCAGTTTAACCTCTGTTTATCATGTCACTATTTACTTAACACAAAGCTTATAGTTCAAAACCTGTCGTTCCGTCCGGGGTGGACGTAGTTCAGGGATCGTATACATGTTAATGAAATGTTTATATGCACTCAAAACTCTGCTCACCATTTACGTGGAAATTGTAGTTACTTACCGCGTCTTCGTCTTTGTCCAAATAGTAGAATTCATGTTTCAATAATCTTCTTAGATTATTATAATTCCTTCGTAATTCATCTATAAACAAACACAATATTTAATAACATATTATCTAACACTTCTATACTATATTCAGTTAAGAAAAAAACATCGTGGGGAAACCTGACTATTTCTTGAAATAGATAATATTATATTCATAAGCCGCGATAGTTTACCACCTTTTTTCTTCGGATTTTGATTACCATGTAAAAATTAAGTTTCTAGTAGCCAAATACTGCGCTTAGTGAAAAACTTTATGTCTGACTATCCCGAAAGGGCTTACGGTCTTGATACATATATAATTACATTCATTTAACGACAATCTTAAATATCTTTGAAATGAAATATATGTATATACATATATAACGTGACAGGTATATCACTTGACAGTATACAGATACAGAGATCTTTAATGTTTAAGATTAATTGTCACACACAATATATGAACCCCAGATTTACCCCACATCGAATTAGGGTCGTACATATTTGTAACCCTTAACCTAAACCGATCTTGTTATATTATTCAATATTAGTTTTATATACAAGGGCTAATTTCAATAAATGTAACTACGTAAGGCATGTAATGAACTTGTGTATGAAATAAATATATTTGAGTTTCCAAAACTTTGCACTCACCTTTCTGTTTACCCCCTTTATGAACAACAAGCGTGATAAGCGCTGGAGGTACCAGATAGTGTAATAGAGGGTTGACATATATCTGCAGTTGTATTATAGGCACTGCATTCACCATCGTTTCAGCTTTTAACGTGTGACCTACAAAATACATATATCAATCAACGGGGTATTCGTGATCTCTGCTTACCCCTCTGTAAGGATGTGATGTATATAAACAACTATATAGTCTCAGGTATTTCTAAACTCCTCTAAAAGGATAAAGGTTTGAATATCACCGTCACCGTTAGCTTACATTTTTTTGATCACATTACTAGTCCATCAACCTGTATAATACATGCAATCCTATTTCTCCATTTGAGTGTAGTATACCAAGAAGAAAGACAGTTATTTATCATTCTCATATCGCACTCGAATTTATCTCTGAGCAAGGGTTTGTTCTTACCATAATTAACCTAAGGAAATACGTGAATATTTATACGCAATGGAAGTAAGAAGTGTATGTTTTGTATGTATGTACATGCATATACTGACGCCTTTACTTCCCTAATATGATAGATACTCTCGATACCACCTCGAACGATCCAGACAATTCTCATTGCCTCGCTCACACCCATTAACCTTCTCATACATGATTTCTGTTCTACTTACTACTTACTAAAATTGACTACTTAAGAAAATTGAACGTACCTTTCATCTTTTTCCTAATTTCATTAGATAGCACCATCGGTGTACTGGAAACGAGCACCAATTTCCCTTTAACAATACGGATCATTTTCGCATGCACGACCAATATCCTTTTAACACTCAATTGCAGATCGTTTTCAAAAACGGAAGCTCCCAACGTCTTTAGTGTTGCCATTAAATATTCCGCCTCTACTACCAATTTTTCCATAGACAACGCTTCATTTTTAATTATAGACTCCATTAATACTGTCGATATTATATTCGATATAGTAACCACTGTGTTACTTTGTTGCAAAGCGACAGTATCGTGAGCTATGTCTTGTACTATCTGAAACTGGTCTGGGGTAATTTCCTGCAATTCCTTCGGTTTTAAATTCTCTTTCGAACTGGCAACACTGTAGTTGGACGCGTACTCTTTGACAGAAAATGGCGTGCCCATCTTTATGTAAACATTCCCGAAGTTATCGTTCAAGTTGTATATTGCTCGGAGTAAACCCTGTAATTAAGAATAATCAGTATTAATATATATACATGTGGTTATATAGGCCTCGTTTCGGTAAACGTAGTGTAAGACCCTCTACTAGGTGGACCGATGACCTCAAGAAGGTCGCTGGTAGTGGCTGGCTGAGGGCCACGAGTGAGCGTGTTTTATGGCGTACTCTTGGTAATCTCTCGTCCAGTAATGGTAAGACATACATACATACTAAAAATGACAAGATATTTAGTTTCCGCGGTTCTTTCTACCCTGAAAAGGATATTTATCATCTAAATACTCATTTCATCTCAATTCTTTTCTTGCTAAAGATGGACGAATATAGAATGGCATTTTCCAAAATATATAAATGAGGGAACAAAGGGACTGGAGGTTTCTGAAATGTACTAGGCGATAGACTAACAATCTTACAATAATACTTCATTTCAAAGTTAATCAGTATCCCAATGGTAATACTGAACGTGACCTAGGAGATATTAAGATATTAATTATGCAAAGTTCCTCCCCCCCAAAAATATATATAAAAACATTTATTACAAATATTTATTTTAATAGTCGCGCCTATAAAAAAATAACAGATAACTGTTGCTAATCAGGAAACAATCTAATAAAATTTACATAAAAGTACAAAAACATAATCAGTAATAGATAAATAAAATATGCCTACACAATATATTATGATAGTGAACGGGTACAAATTCCAATACTTTTATTTCCTATCTAATTAGACTAATAATTCATTAGTATACACATAATTAATTCATCCTTATTTAATTATAAAATGTATTACTAAACAATAGTACGTATTAATTTTATTATTCACTAGAGATCCCGCCACATAAGCTGGCAGTAGCCAAACTTGGAACTAAATTTGACGTTTCCGCAATTGCGTGTTATTTTGTATGAAAGGTAAATTTAGTATTACCAGCGTTGTGTTTTTTGCCCACTCTTTGTAATTTTTATGTTTGTTAAGGGTGATTATAATAAATTGATTTCCGGAGTTTCTTGTTAGTTCTTCTCCAAGCTAGGGTCTCCGCTGATCTAACCTCGGTAAAAAATATGTAAAGACAATGCTCAGTGCCATGTTTGAAATAGTTTTTTTAATTTATACTTAGATCATAAGATAACTTTCAAAGAGAGCTTGTGATATTTATAATTTTGAATATATTATGGCAGATGGAGGCGTCGCCGCAGTTGCATAATTCACTGTTGCCAGTAAACACGCCAAAACTAGCAATCACTGTGCCATACGGCTCGATACATTATAGGTTTCATTGTAACGGTCTTTGGTTGCAGAGCTATAAACTCAAATAAAACAAATTAATATATCAAAGTCAAAAGTCAAAATATTTTTAGACCGTTACAAATGAAACCTATAATGTATCGAGCCGTATGGCACAGTGAGTGCTAGTTTTGGCGTGTTTACTGGCAACACTGGATTACGCGACTGTGGCGACGCCTCCAACTGCCACCTTATGTGGCGGGTACTCTAGTGGCCATCTCCGGCTTCGCACGGGTATAAAATATATAGCCTACTCCACTATTTAATGGATGATATTATACATATAAACCTTTCTCTTGAATCACTCTATCTATTAAAAAAACCGCATCAAAATCCGTTGCGTAGTTTCAAAGATTTAAGCATACAAAGGGACATAGGGACAAAGAAAGCGACTTTGTTTTATATTATGTAGTGATATTACTAAACAATAGTACGTATTTATTTATTATTCATTCACGAGTCACTTGTCCTACAAGAATAGAAAAACACTAGTTAATTCATACTTAGCTACCTTTCTTCCCGTCGTGTCCTAGGAAGCGACTAAGGGTCAATGAGATCTATTGAGCGATGGGCTAGTCAACGATGCTTGTGCTATCATGACATATCAAGACTTGTGTTAAGGGTACTAGTCAACGTATATTTAAGAAATGTATACATATTATATATAGATAAATACATATATAGCATATATAATCAACGACCAGACGGGAAAGCATTAGAAAAGCGTAGTTCTTAACTCTGCCTCCACCGGGAATCAAACCCGGGACCCCACATTTAGCGTCCAGGTGTCTAACCGATCGCGCTACGGAGGTAGTCATTCATTTATAATTTGCGTTAAAAGTACTAGCAAAATGTATAAGCATATACATCCTCTAATCCCTTTCGGGGTGGACAGACTTTAGAGATGATAATATTTCCAAGTTCACATTTTAGTATGAATATTAGGGTTGTGGTGTTATACAGAAAATTGGTGACAGGTTGCTAACCCATCGCCCAACTAATTCCATTGACCCTAGTCCCTTAGTCGCCTCGTACGATATGCCGGAAAGAACGGCAGCTAGTTTGCACTCTTAAGCGTCCCACGACCCCGTACTATTATGATAAATGAATGATTATAACAAAGTATGTGTAAATGATTCATAAGATATAACAAGTATCATTGTAATTTCATCATTTTTTTTGTTATATATTGTAAATGTTTATTAGTAAATTGTTTATGTGTATTGTATTGTCAATGATACCGTATTAGTAAACCTGTAATGGTGTTGTTGTAAAAAAGTAAATAAATAAATTAATATATCATAGGAAGGATATTGCAGAAACGTTTATTACATTAGAAAAGTACACTGAACTCCGATTGACTCTCGTGTCAACATATTGATAAATCAATTGATATGCAATATCTAGATTATCTACAATGTATCATACGATACCTATTGTGTAGAGATAGCAACAATGTTATGCTTATCACGTTGGATCTTGGCTATCTGTACAACTCATGCTCATACAACACTTCTGGCCCCGTGCTGGGACGAAAAATAATGCTAACTAGCTGCCGTTCTTCCCTCCATGTCATAGGAGCCGGCTTAGGGACTAGGGGCATATAAAATCATAGGGCGATGGGTTGGCAGACAGTCACCAAATTTCTATACGATGTCACAGCCCCAATAAAGGCTAATAAGTGACCAAGGAGATTTTGCCCTGTCCCCAAGGTTCTGTCCACCCCAGAAGGGATTAACGGACGTGAACGTATAGTTACAAGTCCGTGTTTCCATCTTTGGAAGTACTTTATGGTAATGAAACTACATTTTACCTATATCTGACGTTTACAGTTGCTGCCTACCTATGCCAATAATTAGTAACAATTTTCCAAAATAAATTTAGTAATGTATTGTAGATAACGAAGTTATTAAATACATATACATCTACTGGGTGGAAATTTATGATAAAAGCATAAATATAATGATAATAACATTTATTTAACTACCAAGATACACACACGAAGACATTATACATACCATTCGTAAAGAACTACCATAGATATAAGAATTACTACTAAACTAGGTTCTACTTACCCCAGTCGATTCTTTGGGTTTAGGTACTCCTAAATGTTCGTAGGCAAATAATCCATGCTCCATTAATCTGTCATAGCTTATATTAACTGGTACTATCGTGATATCGGTCACCTCTCCAGTGAAATAAGGCAGTAGTGTCATTGATAGAATGCCTGTAAAGGATAATGTTTTATGAACTACTTTTTATTCAATTATAAGGATCATGAATATCAAATGGGTGATAGAAAGTAAAAAAACACAGAATAGAGACAATTTTACATATATAAATACATGTATACACACGCCTCTACATCCCCCACATACATGTAGAGGCTATGGATATCACCTAGAAGGATCCTGACTAATCTCACTTGCTTCACTCGCAGCCATTAACCTTCTTACGCATACTCTTCCGTTCTTCACACTACGTACACTCGCCATGAGAACAATTTCTTCAATTTGATCTGTATAAGTTCTACGCAGCCTTCCCCGTTCAACTCAAGCTTCCACTTTGGCTTTAATTCGACTATTTACTATTCAGTATAACTAATGGTATTCTATGTGGTAAAAGACAGGTGTCACGATAAATAAAAACGAAATATAACGTAGAATCCATTTGCACATTTTGCATGCAATTGCAAGGAAAAAACATTTATTTGGAGTCCCTAAATATATTTGTAGTGACGATTTTGGAATCTTAATCTTCTCTTTACGCTTAAGTGTTACATGTGTAGTTAACAGTTTAAACCATTTATAATGACTGATGACCACGCGTTTTGTACTGGTAGGTATGATTAATTCATGTTATGGATGTAAGTTGGAATAATAATATTCAAGGTGAATCAGTTGCTTGTATATATATGTACTTATGACAGGTTTGTTCGAATATACTCGAACTTGCCGTGTTAAATAATCGGAGAGCAGTTAGAAAAAAGTAGTACGTAAAAAAAAACTTTGAGATTTGAGAGAGCAACTAAATTGAAATAAATAAAGGCACATATATATTAAATTTGTAAATATATTTAGCTTTAAGATTTTATTTTATAATTATTAGTTTATTTTAATCTTTATTTATTTGGTTTTATTTTTTCTATTTATTTCTACGAGAAATGTACAATAATTTTATATTAAATATTGACATACATTCATTTTGAGATAAAAACATAGTTATCATTAAATAAGTGAATAGAGAATTAATCGACACATGAAAATCATTGTTGTTATATCTGGGGCTCATGTTCCCTAATGCTTATTGCAAAATCGTAGTTCAATATCACTTCATTAACGGTGTGCTTACTGAAGTGAAGTGCTATTGAACTATAAGTTAGCTAAAACGCATTAGTAGACTACATAAAAAGACTATACTACACAAATTACTACCAAAACTCATATAGGTACAAGTTTTGACTTTTTTGACTATTTAATTTGCTTTAATCAGGAAGGTGAATTATACGGATTAATTTTTTTTACATTCTTACACACACTCAACCATTCTACAAAACAGAACTAACATACTTATTTAGATAAGTGATTTTTACAAAATTATTTTCAATTAAATTCTAAGAATTAAAAATATTATCAATCGTTGGGTTGATAGATAGTCTGTCAAGATAGGATAATAACGTGTGTAATAAACACATAAATACATATGAAAACACGGGTCAGCCTAATAAGACACATGACTGTCAGATAGACGCCATATAAAGGACGAGTGTGTTTAAGATGGTGTATGAGCCTCAATGAAGCGAAAGTGGTCAATCAGGATCGGGACAGATGGGGATCCGTGATCTCTGCGATGTGATGTGTATGTATGAATCCACCAGTCACCTTTAATGAAATGAAATGCTTTTTATTCAATATGAGGATTATAAAATCACTTATTGAAAGTCAAAAAAAAAACATTTCCACCGGAAAAGTTGTCATTACAATTAGTTAATTTGAAAGAAAAACTAATTAAACTAATGGCATTTCGTAAAGCAAAATCCTGCAGAGAAGAAATGCCAAGAAACTCTGCAGACATATTTCAATACAATATTTTAACAAACCCTCACCATATTTAGGGGCGACGCTCTTCCCGCTGCGACTCCTCGTGCCCTCCACGAAGAACTCTATCGGCGTGGGGTGATGGACTACCAACGCTCGTACGTAGCGCCTGAGACAAGCGGCGTATAGTTGGGCGCCGACCAGGGTGCGGCGTATGTAGAACGCCCCTGTGTCACGCATCGCCCGTCCCACTACCGCCATTGAGTAGAAATCTAGAAAAGACGAACTAAATTATTGAATCAACATAGCTAGGTCGTCTATGGTTCATCAACAAAGTCAGCAGCTCAGTGAAAGTTGAAAATACAAATAACTATTTTCGGCTGAATATTTAGTCAGTCGTGATGCCAAATTGGCTAAATATGTTTGCTTTGGGATTATATTTCTATCCTCAACTGGAACGAACCGAAGAACAAGGAAGAGAAGAATCGGACCTTCGATTTCGTTTTTCTTCGGTTGTAGCGGCTGGCGGCGTAGGTGTAACTATGGCGATGGAATAACAAGAAGTTCAAACGCCGTGGCATCAGTGTTTGTACTTCAGCCGACATAACCTTAGTGGTGAAAGGCTTAGTAAAGAATAAATTCAACATACCTACTTAATTTAATGTTAATGGGTGTAATATAAAAGAGATTTGTCACGATCGTTCCAGTTGGCGATCGATAATCTCTGCCTATCCCGTTGTGGACGTAGAGGCGCGAATATATGTATGTATGTACATGCCTACTTACACATTCACGTCTTTTACGCCTTTCGGGGTGGACAGAACCTTGGATACACGATAATATTTCCTAAGTCACTTCTTAGCACTAACAATTTGTTAGATAAACCAATAGATACTGTTTACATATAATCCCTTAGTCGCCTTTTACATGCTGGGAAGAACGGCAGCTAGTTAGCATTCTTTTTACGTCCCAGCAAACAAGGACGAGTATATGTATGTATTTATGTGTAAATAGTTTACTTTAGTGTGCTATTTACTCGGTCATAGTTCATGATGAAATATGTTTGGAGTTCAATAAGCGAGTGCGTTTGTTAATGGCCGTTTTTGGGCAAATATTTGCTGACCGTGAGTTACTCGTACTTATGCGCTGGTGTAGTTACCCATTATCATGTTTGCATACACTGTGACCAGTGAATTTTATTAGTCCTGCTATGTTTTCGGAATTAAGTATAGGTAATCATTATATCATCATAATCAACCTTTCATCCACTGGTGTTCATTCAATTGATGTAATAATGTCCTATAATATTGTATTATATTATTATATCCACTAGTGCCCTATATGTCATTACATCCTCAATATTCATGCTATAAAGTGACTTAGGAGATTTATAATTTAGTTTCCAATTTTTGTCCTTTCGGAACGGATTAATGGACATACATATGTACATACGCGTCACGACTTGTGTAAACACACTCCCTTTTTATTTTAATAATAATGTATGGACATTATTACACCAATTGGACTAGCCCTTTTGTAAGTACATTGAAGACTTGTGTTAAGGGTACTAGTCAACGTATATTTAAGTAATCTATAGAGATACTATATATAAATAAATACATATATAGCATATATATTCAACGACCAGATTGGAAAGCAGTAGAAAAGCGTTGTTCTTAACTCTGCCTACACCGGGAATAGAACTGGGACCTCATGATTAGCGTTCAGTAACTAACCGGTCGCGCCACGGAGGTCGTCAAATTTTGTCGGGGTATACGGGTTGAGTACCTATCTCCGAACATTTCGAATTCATTATTCATCTTACACCAATTTAAACGTGACAAATACTTTATACTACTTATGGACTTGAATTTCTGAGTTACGTAACATATAGTGTAAATAATACTGAGACGTATCTTAGCTTTGAAAATGCCATTAACACGCTCATACGATAAAACCCATAAAAGGTGTACTCGAAACACTATTGCATACATTGGCTTGTGAAACCGTGCTGATCTGGGACTGTATATAACGCAACCATGTGTTATTATACTTGACATGGTCTAGTTATAAATACATTCAAGTCTTTTAATACTTTGCGGGGTGGACAGAACCACGGAGATATAAAGCCTTTATGTAACTTTAAGCTTGGAATTAATATTGGGCTTGTGATGGCATTTATTAGGGAAATAATGTAATTCGGTGTATCACATTTGAGAGGGGCTTGACTCTGAATCAGTGGGTACAGGGTTCAAACCCCGACTGAGCATATACCAATGGTAATGAAGTTTAATGAATTTCTATGTACATCTTCGTAATAAAAATGCATTTACGGAATGCGTCGAATACTACGGTGAGGGAAAACATCGTTAGGAAACCTAGCTGTTCCCAGAACGTAATAGTTTGTGCTTGTAAATGGCGACATGGCTTACCACCTGTCACATTGAGTACTGACTATCTGGTCAACACGTGGGTTCGAGGTGGTCATAGAATAACTGCCTCCACAATTGCGGAGATGGACACCTGAACTGACTACCCCGCAAGGGTTAATGTTCGTGAACGCTTTTGTCTTTTGTTTTCCCTCACCGTTACGATACGTAAACAGAATATACACGTCACTACTGACTACCCCCCACAAGTGATAACAGTAGTAATAATGTTACTTACCCATGCCCGCAGCAACAGCTGGGAAATCAATGTCAAAATGGTAACAAAGATACGTCATCAGGCAGAAGTCTGCATAACTCCTGTGGGTAGGTAGGAAGACCACTGGGTTCTTTCCCATGCTTGCTTTAAGCTAGAAACAAAACATTGGGTCACAGAGATAGCTTGTTAATCTATTGGGCGATGTGCTAACAACCCCCCATTAAAATCTATGTAAAACTCATCATAGAACCAATACAAATTCTTAAAGTGAACAAAATCTTATGTGTCCGTGGTTCAGTTACTCTGAAAGGGACTGAAGGACGTGAATATATATATGTGAGCAGACAGATTGTAGCAATCGAACAAACAAATAAGTTAAATTATATTGAATAAAGATTAATAAGAAAGGAATATTCCATTTTGATAACTTATTATTTATATAAGTGTTGCGGTTTTGATGTGCCTATCCTATCCTAGCCTAACCTATCGCCCAATAGATTCCATATACCCCTAGTCCCTTACATAATATATATGTATATGCCAATAAGTGACTAAGAAGAAAAATTTCTTCATGACATGAAAACTCATGTCTCCAAGTTTAGGTTTAGGTCCAAAGGGATTAAAGAATGTGAATGTATAATCTATATCTAGAAAACATAATACGCTTCTATAATTCATTTTGTGGATACTCTTACCTACTGCAAACCCATTTTTTACTACATAACAGTATCATACTCAACAATTCACATAGTAAATCCACTGCCATTCACATAATATAATCTTACAGTAGTTCGAATCATCCATAGAGCATCAATACAATCTCAGTTCAATCAACGTATTACATATAGACCTTAGATGCTTATTTTTCTAAACAGTAACAACCTATATTCATTGTTTAACCTTAACCTTGCAGTGTAAATAGAGGTTTGCGTTTACATATGGCCACCTCAAACGTTACTAAATAAGACATACCTTCAAAACAGCAGCCTCATTCACGTAAATGCCAATGTTCATCATGAAGGACATTTTCAGAAAGAATACGCCAACCCAACGTATCACATACAGTTTCTTCTCCAATCCCATTTCATCTAAATAACTTATTATCTCTTTTTTTAACTTCTCTTTGCTTGTTTTTGTTCTAGCACTTTCCTGTCAAGTTGCATATGATATTTAAAAACTTATTATATCAAAAAACTTACTTGAGAATTCTATGTAAATAAAGCTTAATTTGAACAGGTTTAAATATATAAAGGAATAAGGAGGTGTGAAAGTGTTTCAAAATTAATAATATGTGACAAGAGTATAAAATTTATTTCTTTCTTTCAATCCATCTGGTAAACAAAGAAAACAAAAGTTCAAGTAAAGTAAGATTGCAAATACTAAGTACGTCGATAATGTAAGTAAATATATAACAGTATTTAAATATTATTTTTTACTTAATTTGATTTTTTATAAAGTACTATATACTATGTAAATTATTATTTAAAATAACAAAACTAAATTATTTGTTACTGTAATTTTTTTACGTCTAAAGAAGTGTTAAAAATAAATTCCTAGTTATACTTACTGCTTCTAATGCAGCATCTATATAAATTGAATTAGCGACTATTTCCTTTAATTCTTGTGGTGTGCATATTTTGGCCGGCTGATAAGTCTTTTGAGGGTTCCAAGGCCTAGTCATAAAGGTAAAAGAACTCCTTTCATTTCTCCGAGGAGCCAAAATATCAATAAATTCACCTTCTTCACCCATTTTTGCATGAATAAGGAGCAACCAGAATTAAAATATTAATTACAATACACTAAAACACAAATAACATCACTGCAACTTGAGCACGATACATAAAACATTTAATTTACGAAATTATTTAATTAATTCATTATTTTAATCTTTTTAATATCAGTCACACAACCTCTCAATAACTCAGCTGATTTACTAACTACTTTTTTTATTTTTTTCTGTCAGTTGGCACTGCAATATGTTGCAATCATTTTGCTTGTAACATACTGACTAATTTGTCATTGTATTGTTAGTTTCACCAGCCAATGGGTCTAAAGGCAGCTAAGTTCGGTGTATAGTAACTTACAATTAGTTCTTAAATTTGCAGCATCGATAGATAATGTCTATAAGTTTAGTTCTCTGCCGGATATCCAGACTCTGTCTCTTAACAAAATTCCCACAATCGAACGCTTCATTGCTGTTTGAGCGCATGTAGTTTTCGAGCCAGCCCGACTGTCATGTTCCATGTCTCGCCCCCGATTGTAAACCGGTCTTAAAACACAAGCCATGATGCAGCTTAACGAATGCTACCCTGCACTTTTCTGTAAATTTCTCACTGGAACCCAAAATATGCTAAATTTGGTCCTGGTAGATATATTCCTCGATCGCTTCTCTGCTGAGATACCTGTGACAATACTATACTATTTAACTCCCACAGTAAACTCATTTCTGATGGGACGTACAAAACTAAATACTTTATTACTGATCAGAACCTCTGAATTAAATGGAACCAGTAATTTCAGGTATTTATAAACGTAGTGGCGGTGATAACATTGAAATACATACTAGGTAACATCGGAGACTAACAGAGCATAGCTGATATACTGGTGCAGTGGATTATCCACAGCAACATGTCGAGTCTATTCCTTTTTGGTACCATGGAAATGGCGTCACTCTGACTTTAATTATGTGTGTATTTATTGCTTTGCTTTTGGTTTGAGTTGTCTCTACGTCGAAATAAATGTTCTTTCTCTCTTTAAATTATATTGAAACACAATAAAATATAATCAAACTGATTTATTTCAAGAGTCATATGATAAAAACTATTTCTAAATCAATTAAAATTAAACCGTCTAGTAAATGCACTTAAAATAATCGTAAGGTCGTGCACTGCGTGAAGCGGCTCTCGCGTTTAAAAAGTGCTCAATGGAGACATGAAACCACATGCGGCGCACGGGCTATTATAATGATATTATGAAATTATTGATTAAAATTTGGCACATAAATTTTCTATTTAAACTAAATTAACACAGTCGATTTTTTTTATATATGCTTTATGAAATTTCTATCGTTTTTACATGTATCTAAGAACTACACTTTTTTCAATAAAATGTTAACACAATTTTTATGATAATCGTATAAAAATTACAATATTATGATTTCTTAAAAAAGTTCCGCTTACAAATATAAAAACCCTGTGGCTATATTATGGCATAATACTAAATATAAACACAGTTTTGTTTGGTCAAGTTTAAATTACTAAAATGATTAACACATAAAAATAAAACAGACTCATATAAGTTATTCTACAGGACGATACACAAAATAGATAAGGCTAGTCTTTGTCATTTTATTCATTTTCTTAGGATTTATTGACGAAGTTAAACTTATTCTGCTAAAATACCCTGTCAAAAATCTAATAAAATAATTAAAGTAACAATAGTTAACATTAAAATAGCAAAAAAGTATATGCGAAACAAGTAAACTTAGATTGAATCAGTTAATTTAAAATAATGATTTATAAAACATTATTATAAAGGAAGACATTTATCGTAAGAAAAAAAATAGGATTAGGCCGATCTAAATAACTATCATAACTAACACTTTCGGAAACTGTTATTTATATGATTATGATAAAATTGCTTGTATTATTATACGAGTATGTTAATGTTATTCATACAATTTCTCAACATTGTTGATAAAATTTTAATAATTATGTCTAGTTTTTATATAATAGAATTAAATTGAATCATTGAATTAGAAATAATGGTTTATAAAACAATATTATAAAGGAAGACATTTCTCGTAAGAAAAAAATAGGATTTGGACGATCTAAATAACTATCATAAAACTAACTCTCTCGGAAAATGTTATGTTATATGATTATGATAAAATTGCTTGTATTATTATACGAGTATGTTAATGTTATTCATACAATTTGTTAACATTAATTATTGCATAAAATTTTAATTATGCCAATGTTTTAATATAATAGAATTAATAAGCTCTCGCATTAGAAGTAACTCCGTAATTTTAGATGAAATAACAAAAATAAAAAAACAATTTTTTTACTCAATATTGAGTACATTGGCTAAAGTCGCTGAGAGTTCAGCCGCAGAATCGATATTGGCACGGGTCCCGTAATACGTGTTGTTGGCGATGCACGTGTCGATCAGCAGCTTCCACTTGGCATCCTGCATCAGCACCACCGGGTTGCCGACGATAATCAATTTCGCCATCGCACGGGTTATGGCCACGTTGAAACGCTACAACAAAAAGTAAAATAATTAAATACATACATATACATTCACACCCATATATAATGGAACCTTTGAGAAAAGCATTGATCTTGATCACTTATTACAATACTATTGGAGTTGCGGTGACCAAATATAACTTTGGTGACAGGTTGCTAGCACATCGCTCAATAGATTCCATACATCTCTAGTCCATTAGTCGCCTCCTACTATATGACAAGAGGAACGGCAAAAAGTTAGCATTCTTTTTACGTCCAATTCAAAAATCATGATGATCAGCTAATGGTGGTCAATTTCGAAAGTTACGAACGATCTCTACTTAGGGTCGCTAAATTCGTCTGAGCCGTGAAACGATTACTAATTGCCATTCATCACGGGTTATGGAATCTATGGACGACGGGCTAGACTCTGTTACCAATGCTGACTAACATGATAACTGTTCTTTGTTTATTTGTCGTTGTGTTGAGTGGATTTCTGAACACCCAAAAGATATGTAATGAATTTATGTACCTCGTATTCTAACGAACGTGAAAACACACACAAACACACAATCATAAAACTGAAATGTACACCAAAACACAGTCCC
The DNA here is from genome assembly GCA_030578115.1 of Leucoptera coffeella. Classification (NCBI taxonomy): domain Eukaryota; kingdom Metazoa; phylum Arthropoda; class Insecta; order Lepidoptera; family Lyonetiidae; genus Leucoptera; species Leucoptera coffeella. The sequence continues at coordinate 76,454 of JAMBLF010001390.1, read as the reverse complement.
AATTCAAACTTAACCTTAGGTGCACGATTCGCAAAATTTTCGACGTGCATTTATTGTTAATTCGACGAAGCTCAATTGTTTAGGGCTTGAGTCTGGATCATTAGGTACATGTACCAATTGAAATGAAGTTTAATGAATTTCTATGTACATTTTCGTAATAAAAAATACACTGATTGCCGATTGATTTTGATTGCTGATTGTGATTGCCATAGTGAAAGTCACCCTCGCCTCTAACGCCTCTAACACTACTACTACACTCTAACACTACTACTCTATTTATGTACTTATTTCATGTAATATTCACACTTCTCACTTATTCACTCTTATATATAGGCTTTTAATTATCGCAAGTATGTTTAACGTGTGGGCTGCCAGCTGAAAATTTCTAGCCTTAAGCGCTCTATAGACAACCGCCGAGCTTTTTGAGATTACCACAACTAGCTGTGTAATACCAAATTTGAAATGTAATTTAATTGAATAAAATGTAATTTTATGTGTTGTGTGTTATGTAATCTAATTATTGTCTTTGAATTTTATTGTAAATGTTGAATAATATTGTATGTAATAATTGATGTGGTTGTCTCAATAAAGATATTATTATTATTACTTACAAAATGCATCGAATACTACGGTGAGCGAAAACATCGTGAGGAAACCCACCTGTTCTCCGAACTGGTAATAGTTAGTCCTCGTAGATGGCGACATGGCTTATAACCTGTCACATTGAGTACTGACTATCTGGTCTGGACGTGGGTTCGAGGTGGCCATAGAATTACTACCTTCGCAATTACGGAGATGGAAACCTGAACCTCTGACTAAAGGGTTAATGGTCGTGAACGCGTTTGTCTTTTTTTATGTCTTAAGCTTCTAAGAGAATACGATATAATATATATATAGCTGAATAAAATATATTTTTATGATGTTAATTTTCAACGAGCGACCTTAACGAGAAGTCAGGAAGGAATTTATTATTGTTTAGCAAACTACGCCTCGAGGGTTGTATTTACCTTGTCATCGACGAGGAATCCCAGCTGATATTTAGCGTCGTAGTCCACAATATCGGCCCTAGAGCGCACTGTGCTCAGTATAATCACCCTCTTCTCTTTACCCTGGAAAGCTTCCACTGAGGCCACTTCAATTCCTGTGCTCTTCAATTTACCGGAATACTTATGATGCAGATAATGTCTTATTGTTTCACACTGAAAACAAATGACAGAGGTTTAAGGAGTAACCAGGGGCTAAAGTCCTCTAATGCTTTTTGCAAAATAACAGTGAGAATATGAGTGGAATTTAACACTTTTGTTTATCCACTACCGATTTCACACTATTATTGAAGCGCTATTCAACTACGATTGCTAAAACGCAGTAGTAAACATTATCGCCATATAAAGTCTCAGGGTAGAATTTATTATTATATTAATTTTTAGCGAAATCCTAACGTTTTGAGTTCATCCCTCAAACATGTAACAATAAAGGATATGTTCTGAACTACTACTACACATCACGCCTGATTCCCTGTAGAGTGGTAGGCAGAGATCACGGATCGCCATTTGTCTCGATCCTGACAGAGCAATTTCGCTTTATTGACACTCATAATTTTTATACACACTCGGCGGTTATAGGTACTCCTAACGTCACCCATTTTCAAATCGGGTCTCCGTGACCCACGCCTCGCCAAAAAAAAACTCGTCATATTATCCCTAATTAATTATACGGTGAGCGAAAACATCGTGAGGAACCCTACCTGTACGTCGAACAGATAATAGTTAGTGCTTGAAATTGCAACATGGCTGATCACCTGTCACATTATGTACTGAATATCTGGTCAACACGTAGGTTCGAGGTGTCCATAGAATTACTACCTTCGCATTGCGGAGATGGAAACCTGAACTTCTGACTAACCCGCAAGGGTAATGGTTGTGAATGCGTTTGTCTTTTTTTGTCATTTATTAAACTTATTTTTTTGTTTATCCCTAATATTGAATAGTCCCAAGTACCTGTAAGCGATATGGAGATATGATGGCGATTTCTCCGAAGCACACTTCATTCCATCGCACCAGCTTCTCCACGTAGTCCACTACAACACTTGCCTCGTGCGTATTCATGAAACTGTAAAAGAGACAACTTCTTGAACAACGCATTAAATGGTTCCGACATATGTACCAGCGCTGCGTGTGCTATCAAAGCCAACGTACCCAGCTGAGTTGGAACCCTTTTGCTGCGATAATAACATGCACAAGTATTATCCCCTAGTTTGAAAGTTTTAATAGTAAACGTTTTGTAATGTGTATGTTTTTGTGGCTGTAAATAAACGCTTTTATTATTATTATCTAAACATAAGGTTTCATAAAAATAACCAAACGGTATTACGACCATAAATCCTTGCGGGGAAGTCAAAGGTTCGGGTGTCCATAGTCATTATATTGCCTCCTCGTAACCAACGTGTTAACCAAATCAGTACTCAATTTGACAGGTAACATGCCGTATCGCCATTTACTAGCACTGAGTATTACAACAATAATAATAATGTATTTTGAAATATACGTTTCACAGGGTTACTTCAACGGTCGTCAGATCTACGACAGACGGAAGCCGGCCCACTGCCACTTCATCTTACAACAGCTATAGATTATGTGACTTTGTCCCTTAACGAGATACCCAGCCTTGAACGCTCCATTGCTCGCTGAGCGACATGTAATCGGTGAGGCAGTCCGACTCTCATGTTCCACGTAATGGCAAAAATTTAACTTGGAAATATTATACCTCCGAGGTTCTGTCCCCCCCGAAGAGGATTAAAGGACGTGAATGTATGTTAATAATATTGCTTATGTGTTTCTTCGAAATGTCCGGACTCAGCTATCGAAAGGAATATTGGACGCTATACGTTTAGTTCCTTGCCAGTCTGAATTTTAACTAACTGATATTCTTCCCGTTACGTCATAGAAGGTGACTAAAGGACTAGAGGCGAATGGAAACTATTTGTTGATAGACTAGCAACTTTTCATCTATATTCCATATCAAACCGACACCCCAATTCGAGCAAAATTGCGGTATACGATTTATTAACTTGTCCCCGAGGTTATGTCCACACCGAAAGGGTTGAAAGGACATAATATAATTATATAATAATTATTATTACTAAGTTTAATGTACACATTGTCTGCAGAGTTTCTTGGCACTTCTTCTCTGCAGAGATTTTTCTTTACGAAGTGCCATTAGTTTTATTAATTTAATTTAATTTATTTTAATAATTAGTGTATATTAATGACAATTTTTTTTATAAAAAATGTTTTTGTTTTTTTTTGACTTACAATAAGTGATTTTATGATCCTTATATTGAATAAAAAGATTTTCATTTCATTTCATAACCAACAATGTCTATGTGACGTATGTATATTACCTAGGTGAGTTTGCAGTCTGCCCCTCTTGAGAAATGACCCCGTGGAAGATCATTGCCAATTTATCGGAACTCTTCTCGCGCGAACCCACCACTTCGGAACTCAATCTGTCTAGCGGAGCGGATGACTGAAACAGGTTAAACAAAACTTAGATTACTCACTTTTGTTTGTACTGCATAATTATCCGGGGCTACCAGGCAATCCTTAATAGATAGATAGATTAATCTAGCCAAGATAATTTCACGAATGTCATGTTTAGGCTACGCTAATCTTCTGCTTTTCGTTGATTATATAGTTATGGTTATGTGTTTATCCGTCTTAAATGAAGTTACCAAGGGGCTAGTTGAATTTGTGTAATAGTCCTTAATATTAGTATTAAAAAATTGATGGCAATAGGGTAAGTATGAGGGGAATGTTTTAAGTTAATACATCTGTACTGTTTACTTATTAACTGACTACCATAGATTTACTACCACCGCAATTCCAAAGATGGTTAGCCAAACTTCTGTCTACACGCAAGGCTTAATGCTCGTGAAAGTATTTTGTTCTGCAGCGATAGCTATATATTACCAATACACTTCAAACAAACAAACAAACTCTTCAGCTTTATAATATTAGTATAGATATACTCGTATCTCAATAATTGTGTAAAGGTACCAGAAAATATTTCTCGAATGTTCTGTTCATAAAATATACACATAAAACCAATGAAAGGTATACAAAACGTAAATAGTAAATAATAATTACCACTAGTTCGTTGTTGTAAAACAACTTATTAGGAATGTCAATCAGCTGAGGATGGCTCCTGTAGTTTCTTCGTAATGTCATCATAAAATAGTCCATTTGAGCAACTCCGCTAAGTTCGTATCTTTTCACCAATCTTTCCATTAAGGACGTGCCTGTAAAATTATAACATAGTCAGCAGATTGATTAATATACATTTACTTTAAAAGTGTAACCGCCGTGTGGGTATCAGTGGTGATAGGATGTTAACGAAGACTGGTAATTCGTATGAAAGGACTATATACATTTAGAAACGCATAATGAATATTTTCACAACGTAACTGTGAAACAAGTCACTTTTACGGTGAAGCCATTTTGTTAGCAGATGCGGGGATCCATGTATAGTAGGTATGTAATCCACCCACCTCGAACCTACGTGTTGACCCGATAGTCAGACATGTAGAAGCCGTATCGCCATTTACAAGCATCATTAACTCACCGTAGTATTGGGTAAAAATGAAAACATATTTTTACTGCGAAAACGTACATAGTAAATCGGAAAACCTATTTTCCATTGGTACACTTTCCGGGGTTTGAACTCAGTACCCACAGTTGAGAGCTAAGCCCTCAACGACTGAGCTACAGCATATTATAGTTACACCGAATGCTAGGAAGAAATAAGGCTAGTCAGCGATCTATTTAAGTTTCAACTAGCATAGAACCTAAACCTCATTGAATTGATCGATTTCTAAAGCAGGCTTATGTAAGTCCCTTTACAGTCGCTAACGGTGAGGGTAAAAATCGTGAAGAAACCTGCCTATTCCTCAGGATAGGTAATAGTCAGTGCCTATATACGGCGATACGGTTCACTAACTATCACGTTGGGTGCTATCTATTTAGTGATACGCGAGCTTCGAATGACCTAACATGCCTTCGAAATTTCGTAGATGGCCATTCAAGCATCTGACTATCCCGCCATAATAAAAAAGGGAGTATGTATACACAAGTCGTGAATCGTATGTTATGTTTCATGAGGCTTATGTAAGTTTAGTCTTTTAATTACCAAGACCCAGTTGCTTGGCATCATGGCTCGTCACCACCGGTCCCAGTTGGTTGTGGTCTCCGCACAGGACCAGCTGGCCCTCAGGCTTCAGGAGACCAGCTATGGGCACCAGCGCACTCGGCTCCATCAACACGCAAGCGTCATCTATGAACAAATGGGTAAAGGCTCTCGGTTCCGCAGGTTTTCTGGAAATAGTGAAAGAAAAAGGGCTTAAGTTTTAGTTCCTTGGAAGAGTTAAGAACACGCTATACATACATGTACATATCTAGTATTATATATTATACCAAAGTTCTATGTGCTTACATCTATATAATTATAAAATTATGTGCTTCAATCAAAATTTATGGAACATGTTCGTACATATATACGTACATATGTTCATACATATATACACATCTATCATTGCTACCTGGAACGATCCTGAAAAATCGACTTGCTTCACCCATTGACGCTCACACATACTCTTCTGTTCACACTAAGTTCAACCTCCTTGAGAAGAATGTCTCCAATCTCATCTGTATAAGTTCAATGCCACCCACTCCTCCCAACTCTAGCTTCAACTTCGGCTTCATAGATTCCTTTTGTAACCCTACTTTCATTAATCCGCTCTATGTGCCCAAACAGCCTTAAAATACTTTTCTCTATTTCCGTCACTACATCTTCTTTCATAGCACAACGTTCACGAATCACACAATCTTACATTACACATTTTCCTGAAGGACCTCAAAAGAAAAACAAACGCGTTCACGACCATTAACCCTCGCGGGTTCCATCTCCGCAATCGCAGAGGTACTAATTATATGGCTATCTCGAACTCCCGTGTTGACCAGATAGGCAGTACTCAATGTGATAGGTGGTAAGCCATGTCGCCATTTACAAGTGCAAATTATTACCTGTTCGGGGAGCAGGTAGGTTTCCTCACGATGTTTTACCTCACCGCATAATTCGATCCATTACGTAAATGTGTTTTTGTTACGAAAATGTACATAGAAATTCATTACACTTCATTTCCATTGGTACATGGTACAAGTGGTATTTGAACCTCGTACCCACTGATACAGAGCCAAGCAACAATTGAGCTACGTCGAATTAATAATTATATACGCTAAGCTAGTAACTTGCTTCACAAAACAACATACCTGGCATAAACCGCAGAATATGAAGCTGTACATACGACGATTTTGTATGTTATTAACTCGTTGTAAGGAACTTTCCGGACAGAGTTCTTGCTAACACCATTAGAGTAGCCATGAAGTTGAGCTGGGAAACGATCCCTGTAAACAAACCAAACACTTAATATACATGTCTCAAATAGGCTACATAGAAAGATAGAAAGCTACATTATCCACTACATTAACAAAACACAAACATGGAAAAAATATATGTATAAAAAAAACCATTGATGCAGTGAAAAGGTGCTGCCTCAGTATACGATGCAGCTAGGCTGCATCACTGGTCCTTCGGCAGCACCCGATTCGGAAATTGTCACAAGCTGCATATAATAAATCAGGGCTGTCCAAACCACTGCTGTCCAATTACTGCGGCCCATTGAACCTTTTTAGCCGACTTAAAAAAAAAGTTCGATTAGGGTACAGCGACTGCAAAGAGATCTGTACCTACTGCATATAATAATACTTTATTTTAATTAATAATAGCTTTAACTTAGTTTTATTTATTTCTTATTATCTTCTTTGTTTGAAATTTCAAATACATTAATAAGCAAATTTTTTTTCTTTTCTTTTTGTTTTTTAGAATGGGATTGCTCTTGGCCCATACTAATCCAAGTAGTTGGATTGGTCTTATTACCATTTTGTCATTTTAATAAATATTTTGCGGCCCACCAATGTATTTAGTCTTTTTTATTGGCCCTGGGTCCCATCTAGTTTGGACACCCCTGTAATAAATAACAAACATACACAAATTAATATATTTATATAAAGATATAATACTTACTCATACATAAAATGTACTTAGATACTACACACATTACATGCACATACTGTAAAATGTACTTAGATGTATAGCTGAATGTATGTAAACCGTGATACCTAATTGGCCTAGAACATGTACCGGTCAACCTTGTAAATATCGACACGGCTTACCATCTGACACGTTGATTACTATCTGGTCAACACTTGGTTACCAGGAGGTCATAGAATTATTACCTCCACGATTGCGGAGATAGACAGACCCAACTTTGGCCAACTCGGGTTAATGTTCGTGTAAGTGTTTTTCTTTGTCTTTGTATATCAGTGAAGCAGAAAGATTAAGAGTTAAATATTATAATTTAAGAGATTTATTATTATATTATTTTGGCCCAGAGGTTGTCGTTGGCTATCCAGCGGGGCCAACGCTGCTAGTGTGCTGGGGGCTTTTGCTTCTGGATGCTAAATTCGGTACACTAGTGGCGCTGTATAAATATTTGACTTTTTATAACCACCGTTAGATTTAATGTTGAAGCGAAAGTTTTTCGGGAATGTTTTCTTACCCCTGTACATATTGTGTAGTATGTATGCATGTTAGTGTTTAATTAATGTTTATGAACAACATAGCATAAGTTTAATAGTTGTAATGTGTATGTATTACGTACCATAAACTTCTGAACTTAGAGTTGACTCTAAGTAGCACCTGTCTGCAGTTTTCCAAGTGAGCGACGTAGTCTACCAATATCGTAGCGATGTGGTCTGCCGCCATATTTGTTTCCGTGCAAATTAGGATTCGGTTTCCCGGATTTTGTTTCACTAGCTGTAATAGTTGACAAATTACAAATATATATACATAAGCGGTTTTAAGGGTTCAAGAACACCAAATCGGTGACAGGTTGCTATCCCATCTCCCTATTGAATCCACTGACTTTTATTTACGCCTACAACATGCCGGAAAAAAGCAGCTATTTATTATACTTTATCGTATGAGACGAGCACTGTTTGGTTTCATCTCATCTATCAGTGTGTTTCTGGTATAGGATCGTAGGCATTCTCGCAGCTGATTACACAATATAAGTCCTGGACTAACCTGCATCACAGTCTCCACAATGACAGCGGTTTTCCCGGTGCCTGGGGGGCCGACGATAAGGAAAGGGGCGCGGCCAGATGACCTTTGCAGAATATGCCACACAGCTTTCTTCTGTTCGGGATTCTCGTATATTGCACGGTTGAAAAAACTGAAGGGATAAAATAATAATAGTAAAAAGCGTTTATTTACGGCCACAAAAAGAACTTACAAACTAAGGGGTATAACTTGTGCATGTTATTGTCGCAGCAAAAGGGTTCTAACTCAGCTGGGTATGTTGCGTCTGCGATACAGACAAATGTGATTAGGAATTGCAATTCTACTACATATAGTAACGGCACGCTATGCTGGCCTAGTCTTCTAGACTGCGATTCCTATACAGATTGGGGCCCAAGTCCACTAATACTTTACGAATAATATCAGTAAAATATCACTTCAGTTGTGAAGTTGTTCGTGAAATAGCAAAGGTGAAATATTACACTTTTCATAATCTTCTAGCTACTTCACACTACGATTGGCCCCTGGGTTCACCACATTTAGTCCAATAGATTCAAAATTCTAAATACTTAAACATAAACTCGCATATATACAATCACGTATTTTAATCCTTTTCGGAGTAAAAAGCACCTCGAAGTCAAAAAACATTTCCTTGATCACTTTTAAGCATGAATATTGAGGTATGTGATGTCATCTGGATTTATAGCAAGCCAACTCATTCGATTTACCCCTGGTCCCTTAGTCGCCTCCTACGACATACCGGGAAGAATGGTAGGTTCTTAGAATTCTTATTATGTTCTCGTTTAGCAGAGATAAGTTGGTCATCCTTCTCCAATTTTAATTAATAAGTATAAAAACAAAGACTTCCCTTTATATTAATTTTAAGTTCATTGTCGATTGTGTTGATATGTCATTCCTGATTACAATGAATAATTAATTCTTTCATTATGTTAGTTTATTTATACAAGGAGCAGATCACGGTTTCGTATTTATCTCAATCCTGACGAAACACTTGCACTTTTTTAACATCCATTCGCTTCACAAACTCAGCTATACGTCTAACGTCACCCGTAGAAGAATAATAAAAATATTTAGGATACTATTAAATTAATTGAACTAGCCCCTTGGTAAGTTCATTTAAGACTTGTGTTAAGGGTACTAGTCAACGTATATTTAAGAAATATATACATATTATAAATAGATAAATACAGAGATATACATATATAATCAACAACCAGACTGGAAAGCAGAAGAAAATCGTAGTTCTTAACTCTGCCTCTACCGGGAATCGAACCCGGGGCTTCATGATTAGCGTTCAGTAGCTCAACCAATCGCGCCACGGAGGTTGTCGAGAATGAAATTAATCCATCTACATTTACTTATATTTATCAAGTACCTATAACCGCAGAGTGTATGAGAAGATGGTGTATGAAAAAAAGTGAAAGAGTTGTAAGGATCGTGACAAGGAGATCCGTGATCTCGGCTTACTATCCGGACGCGATGTGTATGTCAAACAAACAAACGTGTTCACGACCACGACCTTTGCGGGGTAGTCAGAGGTTCAGGTGTCCATCTCCGCAATTGCGAAGATAGTAATTCTACGGCCACCTCGAACGCACGTGTTGACCAGATAGTCAGTACTAAATGTGACAGGTGATAAGCCAAGTCGCCATTTACAAGCACAAACTATTACCTCTTCAGGGAACAGGTGGGTTTTTTTTGTTTCTTTAATAAGCCATTCACCACTAAGGTTATGTCCAGAGATCAGATAATCGGATGCATATTTACCTAAACTTATTTTTTGGCTAAGAAAATATGGAGACGGCTTCTTTTTTCGGAATTGTCTTTCTAATGTCGGGATTCGAAAAAAATCAGGGATTTTGAACTAATCGGATATAAAACAAATTACGAACATGATGAATTACGAGTTAGTTGGTTACCTACCTATCAAATTATAATATTAATTTATAATTATAAAATATATATTTTTTTTATAAAATAACTAGCTACTAAGCTTCGAACATCGTAATTCATAATGGATATTCGCAAGCATCTGCACTTAAACTGAATTTTAAACGTCGATGCAAACAAATAATATATTGTAATAGAAAACACTACAAACGTAATTAAAATACATTTAATTCTATATCCCGAACATTAAACGCATCAATTCCGAAATCCCGAAATCTTTACGATAAAGAAGTGCTTTCCATACTAAGCCGCCGGTCAACTTTAGGTAAATATGCATCCGATTATCCGATCTCTGGTTATGTCGGCTCAAGTACAAACACTGATGCCACGGCGTTTGCACTTGTTATTTAGTCGCCATGTTTACACCAACGCCGCCAGCCGCTACGACCGGAGAAAAACTAAGTCGAAGCTACGATTATGCTCTTCCTTGTTCTTCGGTTCGTTCCAGTTGAGGATCCAAACATAATCCCAAAGTAAACATATTTAGCTGATTTAGCATCACAATTGACTAAATATTCAGCCAAAATAATTAATTGTATTTTCAACTTTCAATGAGCTGCTGACTTTGTTGACGAACCATAGACGACTGAACAGGTGGGTTTCCTCAAATGTTTTTCCTCGCCGTAGTATTCGACGCATTTAATGTGTTATTATTAAGAAAATGTACGTAGAAATTCATTGAACTTCATTTCCATTGGCACATGCTCAAGTGAGATGTGTTTATATGTATCTATGTTTCGCCCTTACCTAGTTAATTGAAGCTCTGATAGGGGCTGCATTCGAGCCGGCTGCTTTAGAGCAGGGAATATCCGCTTAGCAACCGCCTTGGTAAGTCCTTTCGCCAGACAATTGTGCATCCGGACGAAGGTAAGTCGCGATATTAGGAAGCGGATGTCAAACCTATCCTTAGGTTTGTACATCTCGGAGAATCTGGAATAGAAATGGTTCTTAATAATAACAATTTTTATTATTATTTACGTTATTATACATATAAACCTTCCTCTTGAATCACTCCATCTATTAAAAAAACCGTATCAAAGTCCGTTGCGTAGTTTCAAAGATTTAAGCATACAAAAGGACATAGGGACAGAGAAAGCGACTTTGTTTTAAACTATGTAACATAGTTATTATATTTACGAACAGGTGCAGTGCTTGTAAATGGCGATATGGCTTACCACCTGTCACGTTGAGTACTGATTATCTGGTCAACACGTGGGTTCGAGGTAGCCATCGAATTACTACCTTCGCAATTGCGGAGATGGATACCTGAACCTCTGACTACCCCGTAAGGGTTAATGGTCGTGAATGCGTTTGTCTTTTTTTGTCTTTTTGAGATACTAAATCTCTAAGAGGTTGAAGGAAGGATGTATAACGTATATAATCAACAACTAGACTGGAAGGCAGAAGAAAAGCGTAGTTCTTAACTAGGCCTCCACCGGGAATCGAACCCGGGACCTCACGATTAGTGTTCAGGTGCTTAACCAATAAGATCATACTTATGTTGCGTAAAATCATTTGCTCTGTGAGACCGGGTCGTATTACGATAAATTAATAAAGATATAAATATCGTGAAACGACTCTCACATAAATAAAATGAGTATAGATCGCGAGTGTTTAAAAATAACTAAAATCATTAGAGTTTCAATAACTTACTTCGTATGGAAGTCTTTGAGCTCAACGTCGTCTTTGCAAATGTTACCGATGATAGCCTCGAAGATACAGCTGTCGACATTGTGTCTCCTCACCAGGCACATGTCACCTGCAAATATATACGACATGGAGTAAATAATAAGAGGAGTGGGCCTTACGCTATATTTGTATGGAAACTAGCGTGGCATTACAAGGGGTGAAACTGGGTACGCGAGATGGAGGGGAGATATTACAAGGGGCTAGTTCAATTGGTGAAGTCCCTTTTGGTGTGACTTAATATCTCTTAAGTCACTTTTTATATAGGCTCGACATAGGTTCGAGGTAGCCATAGAATTACTACCCACGAGCATGCACCAATAGAAATGAAGTTTAATACATATTTCGTAATGAAATAACTTTTACCAAATGCATCCAATACTACGGTGAGGGAAAACATTGTAAGGTAACCTACCTGTTGGCAGAACAGGTAATAGTCAGTACTTGTAACCTGTCACATTGAGTACTGACTATCTGATCAACACGTGGGTTCGAGGTGGTCATACAATTACTACTTTCAGAATTGTGGAAATTAAAACCACAACCTGACAACCCCGCATGGGTTAATGGTCGTGAACGGCGTTTATCTTTTTTGTTTTGTCACTACCAAATTTACACTATTACTGATCTGATATTGAGCTGATATTTTGCAAAAAGCATAAGTGGACGTAGGCGCCAGGAGGCTTGGATACTATAAAAGAATGGACCGGATCCCTCATTAAACAAATTGTCCATATCAATGCAATCGCAGCTCTGTATGTTAAGCTAAAGGTGACCTAGGCAAAAGCATACCTGGAAGTAGAGACGGTCGCTTGTCCGCTAACCCTTTGACTTCAAATTTATATACACCTGCAGTTGTATTGCATCGCTTAATAGGAACTCCAAACATACTATATTTCTGAAATAAAAGGGTTTCAATTATTAAAATGCGGTATTAGCCACAAAATGGAATATTTACGATTTTCCTCGAATCAAAACCAATAGAAATGTTTTTCTGCATTGTGTACGTGGTCGCAGCAACTGCGAAATACATCTGTTCTACGGTTAGGAAAAGCATCGTGAGGAAACCTTGTCCTCGAAATCGGTAATAGACATTTTCTGGAATTGGCGACACAGTTAACCATCTGTCACGCAGCGTCTGCCTTTAAAAGTGTAAAGTTCAAAACTTTTATAAAATTACTAATTCAGCAGTTATAGAGTTGAACACTCGAAACCTCTGAATACTAAGTTAATTAATTTTTATGCTTTCGCTTACTGGCGTTGGCTTACTGGAACACGATTTTGCTAAATAGGCAAATAGGTCTTTTCACAGTAGTGACATATGGTGCTTATTTGGTTTAGTATAAGTTATTTTCTTCACGATATAACGTTTCACGCTAGTCTACCATTTAAATATATCGCTAACTAGACTCTAATCTATAGGCTCTACCCCTATAGATATAGAATATCTGTGGGCTATACCCCTATAGATTATATTAACTATTCATCCTCCTACAACAGGCTGAGAAGAATCACAGCTAGTTAGCGATATATTTAAATGGCAGACTAGCGTGGAACGTTATATCGTGAAGAAAATAACTTATACGAAACCAAATAAGCACCATATGTCACTGTTGTGAAATTACAGATTTTAGCCTATTTAGCAAAATCGTGTGCTAATGATCAACAGCAGTAAGCGAAAACATAATAATTAACTTAGTAGTATTAGGGTGAGAGGCTGTCTACAACCAGTGTATTAGTTCGTTTTAACAGTAACAGCGAGCACGGAGATGTGACACTACATCCCGAAAGGGGTCTAATGGTGTGAATACATATCGGGCATATGTATGTGTCAATAACTGTAAGGTTAAATGCTCAGGAGAACTCACCTTGATAAAACAGCGTAACACGGCTTCCTCATACCAGAGAAGATGATGAAAAAAGGACTCATAATTAGCTTCAATCGGCCCTTGGGAGAATAACCGCCTGGAAAAACATGATATTGGGTTATGAGTACAGTGCCTATATACGGCGATACAGTACAATCTATCACGTTGGATGCTCTCAATCTAGCGAAATGTGGGCTTCGAGTGACCCATACCTAACATGCCTTCGAAATTTCAGAGATTGGCACTCAAGCCGCTCAAGTTTACCACCATTCACGTTGTACACTGATTATCAAGTAAAAGAGGGGTTTTGAGTGGCCAAATACCATCATAATGCTCTGCTGAGGGTGTACACCCAACTTCTGACTACCCCGAGAGGATTTCACGAGCGTGAATGCATCTATGTGTAAGTCCTATTACTAGTAAGAAACTAATACTAGTACGTACTAAAACTAGGTATGGAAATGTACCCAATAAGGCATATGAAAGTCAGATAGACGCCATATTGAAAACGGGTGACGTTAGACGTACCCGTAACCGCCGAGTGTGTATAAGGATGTGTATGAGTGTCAATGAAGCGAAAGTGGTTAGTCAGGATCGGAACAGATAAGGATTCATGATCTCTGCCTTCACCTCTACAGGGAAACGGGCAAGATGGGTATGTATGTATATACTATGTCTCTCTACGTACTTCAAATCATTAGCGATTAATTTCTCTGCGTCAGTCATTCCATTAACATTATTCAACTTCAGGAATAAATTCTTCAAGTCCTTCGGGATGCGATACTGGCTCTCGAGAAACTTATGGTAGAAGCTGAAATCAAGCAAATGATCATGGGTAACATACAATCATAAATAAAACTTATAAATTACTTTTTTCTCAAGGCGGAAGTGCTTAGTAAACAAAAGAGCATGTTTGGGCGTAAATTGGAGATTTTTCAGGATTGTTCAAGGTGTCGATCGAAATCTCGTTAGACGTAGAGGCACGTATATGTTTGTCAATATATACAAACAAACAATTGGCATATAAATTGTCTTCTAAAGATTAGTGTGCGTATTGTGAAGAACAAGAGTGTTTGCATTTCAAAACAAAATTGAAGAGAGTTTTCACAATAGTTTAATTTAACTTTAATTTTAATGTTTCATTATGAATTCTATGTAAGTATGTCAATGATTTTTTTTATAAAGGATAATTAAATTACATTTACAAAATCCATTTCCATTTATTACGGTGAGGGCAAACTTCTTGAGGAAACCTACCTGTTCTCTGAACAGGTATCAGTGCTGGTAAATGGCGACATTGCTTACCACCTGTCACATTGAGTACTGACTTTCTGGTCAACACGTGGGTTTGAGGTGGCCTTAGAATAACTACCTCCGCATTACCAAATGTCTGACTACCCTATAAGAGGTTTGAAGCGAGAAATTTGTTATGTAACCTGTGCGCAGATAAATATATAAAAAAGACTTACCTCCCTGTACTCGTGTATAAAGCATCTCCGTGCACAGGCTTCGACGAAAAAACATTGGGCACGGAAGGCACATAGTTTGCGAGACTTTTGTCCTCCACGATAAGACTCTGAAATAGAATATCAATCAATCAGCTTATGTCAGTCCACTGTTGGACGTAGGCCTCCCCAAGAATACGCCCCAAAACACGATCACTCGTGACCCTCAGCCAACCACTAACAGCGACCTTTTTCAGGTCATCGGTCCACCTAGCAGGGGGGCGACCTACACTACGTTACCGAGACGCGGTCGCCATTCGAGAACCGCTTTGCTCCAACGATCGGCGGTTCTGCGACAGAAGTGGCCGGCCCACTACCACTTCAGCTTGCAACATCCATAGACAATGTCTACGACTTTGGTTCTCTGCCGGATAATCTCGTTCCGGACTCTGTCCCTTAACGAGATACCCAGCATATATATAAAAGAATGTACAATAATCAAGTCCATTTAAGGTGTATAGAATCTCGGAAACACAATACCTCCTTCAGCTATGACACGACAATCGGGGTTGTGATGGAATTAATCATAAATTGATAACATACATACACTTCACGGGTGCGGTCTATTTGGTAGAAACTTGATACTCCGAAACCTATTTGGGATAACTGACTTCGCAGAAACTTCTTTAGTCGATCATTTATTAGGCATAAAAAATATTTGACATAAATATTTTTAGGCATAATGTGCTTATGACCGAATTTAGAATGGCATACATTTAAGATAGTAGAATTTTTATTGGCATATTTACCTTTGGCATACTTAAAATTTTGTATAATATCATTTAGCATAACGTTCATTTAGAGTACAGATTATTTGGCATAATTTGACTAGGCATACTATGAAGATCATAGAATTTCAATTAGAATAAAATAGATTGGGTTACTTTCTTCTTTAAAAATGCGTAGGTTAGGTTAGGTTAGAACTGTGACCTCTTATGCACGAGCCGAGCGAGCGAAGCGAGCGTGTCGCGGCAGCGGCCGGCGAGTGCCAGAAACGAACATGCTCTCATAGGCAAGGATATAAAAACCAAATAATTATCATTTCATGTGATTACTACCTCCAACAAATAGCAATAGCACAGATAATATAATACTATACAGTAGCAATAGTAAAAATGATAACGCCTGATTAGAAAAGTGTTGCAATAATCATAAAAGATGATTCTTGCTGTAAGCATTATGCGAAATGATGGTTCTACTTTTAAATAGTTATGGATAAGAAATATATGCCAAAAGATGAATCTGGTTTTGAACTTTCTGCGATGTGATGATTATACATTGTGATTATTATGGATACCAAAATTATGCGTACAGATAATTCTGACTTACAGAATTATGGGTTTCAATGTATGCTAAATGAGTTAATGCCAAACGATATTCTGCGAAAAGAGGTTTATGCTATTAGTTGTTATGCAATATAAAATTATTACTTGAAAAGTTCTACTATAATAGGTGTACCCACACTTCACACCCGTTTCCCTACGTAGAGTGAGTAGATATGACAGATCCCTATTTTATTTGTCTTGATCCAGACAAACCCCGTTTCGCTCCACTCACACAAATACACTTGGAGGTTATAGGTACTTCTAACGTGACTAGATTTCAATATCTCTTCCCTCTGAATGCCATATTTATATGAGATCTTTATAGACTAATAAGTCATAGTATTGCCATTATATCCAGGAGGTAATAAATTGAATATTAAATGGAAACTACAAGGGAATATTCAAGCAACAAAATTAACATCAGAAGCCCATTAGTCGACTTTTGAAGATGACTAGGAATTATTATAAGGAACTTTGAATTTCTTTCGCAAATTATATTATTGAAATATGCATATGCGTCACTATAAATTTTTAAGTGTCATTCTAGGGTATTGTTCGCGGAAATGAGCGAAACGAGTGTTTTCATTTTTCAGTTTAAACCTATTTAGAACTTACTGACACCTATCATACTTTCAAGATAGCATAATGAAAGACTGAAATTGATGACTGAAGTAGTTTCAAGAGTTAAATATCAATAATTACGTAAATATAAACGCATAAAGTTGATAAAAAATCAGAAAAATGGCGCAAACAGGGTTTTTTTATTTTTTCGTTTATTTTGTCACGGAGTAAGATCTGAAATCAAAATATACAATAATGGGTTTCTAAATACTAAATAATTTGACTAAAAACATATTAGGTCCTGTTTTATTCATAATACTGCAGTTTTCGTAAGTATAAAACGCCGAATTTTGGGCCGCCATCTGTTTCATACATTTTTATATGGACAGCTTACGCGTCCGCCGCGAGTCGCTAGTTTCAAAAGTTTCAATAGATCGCGCGCGTTCAGAATTTGGCGAATGCCAGCGTGGGGAGCACGTCCATTTTGTTGGCGATCACAGCTAAACCGCTAGATAATCACACGAGATCAGTTATTTCTTAGTTCAATAAGTGAAATTTGGAAAACAATGTGTAATCACTTTGGTGTTTGAGGTTATTGCTTATTATATTACAAGCGGTTTTTTTTTCGAAGGGAACTGCTAAAGTTGATTTATTCTACATGTATAGAGATCCCGCCACATAAGCTGGCAGTAGCCAAACTTGGAACTAAATTTGACGTTTCCGCAATTGCGTGTTATTTTGTATGAAAGGTAAATTTAGTATTACCAGCGTTGTGTTTTTTGCCCACTCTTTGTAATTTTTATGTTTGTTAAGGGTGATTATAATAAATTGATTTCCGGAGTTTCTTGTTAGTTCTTCTCCAAGCTAGGGTCTCCGCTGATCTAACCTCGGTAAAAAATATGTAAAGACAATGCTCAGTGCCATGTTTGAAATAATAGTTTTAAGAGATTCGCGATTTATACTCATGATATAAGATATAAGGGTATGTATAAGATTGATTGCAGCTGTGGGAAATCCTACGTCGGACACACTAAACGGTCTATTGCGGACAGAGTGAAGGAACACATAATATATATAATATATAATAAGAAAGATAAGTCCCGTTAATTATTAATCATGTTTGAAATAGTTTAATAAACATATTTTGACTTTGATATATTAATTTGTTTTATTTGAGTTTATAGCTCTGCAACCAAAGACCGTTACAAATGAAACCTATAATGTATCGAGCCGTATGGCACAGTGAGTGCTAGTTTTGGCGTGTTTACTGGTAACACTGAATTACGCGACTGTGGCGACGCCTCCAACTGCCACCTTATGTGGCGGGATCTCTATTTTAAGAAGTAGAGTACCCGCCACATAAGGTGGCAGTAGCCAAACTTGGAACTAAATTTGACGTTTCCGCCATTGCGTGTTATTTTGTATGAAAGGTAAATTTAGTATTACCAGCGTTGTGTTTTTTGCCCACTCTTTGTAATTTTTATGTTTGTTAAGGGTAATTATAATAAATTGATTTCTGGAGTTTCTTGTTAGTTCTTCTCCAAGGGTCTCCGCTGAACTTCTTCTTCTCAATCGTTACGCTCTTATCAGAGCGGTCGTGGTCTTCATGACGTGGCATCTTGAGCAGCCGAAATGGTTGGTGAACTAACCTCGGTAAAAATATGTAAAGACAATGCTCAGTGCCATGTTTGAAATAGTTTTTTTACATACATACATACACATCACGCCTGATTCCCTGTAGAGGGGTAGGCAGAGATCACGGATCCCCATTTGTCCCGATCCTGACAGACCACTTTCGCTTCATTGACATTCATACATTCTGTAATACACTCTCGGCGGTTATAGGTACTCCTAACGTCACCTTTTTTCAATATAGCGTCTATCTGACTGTTACATATATGTCTTATTAGGCCGGCCCCTACGTAACCGCCCTTCCACTTCACTCATATATATTCCTTTTGTCAATATATAGTTTTTTTAATTTGTACTTAGATCATAAAATAACTTTCAAAGAGAGCTTATGATAGGGCCTATTTTGAATAAAAATATTTTGACTTTTGACTTTGGTATATTAATTTGTTTTATTTGAGTTTATAGCTCTGCAACCAAAGATCGTTACAAATGAAACCTCAATATAATGTATCGAGCCGTATGGCACAGTGAGTGCTAGTTTTGGCGTGTTTACTGGCAACACTGGATTACGCGACTGTGGCGACGCCTCCAACTGCCACCTTATGTGGCGGGTACTCTATTTTACTTGATGCGACGCCATATTTGATATAAATTTATTCTTGCGTCATTTATGCCTATGACAGGTATGTCAGACATGATATGAAAAAATCATGATAATTAATGTAAATAATTTTGATTTACCGCTTGATGTTTCGGATATTATCGCTCATTTAGATGAACACACACGTAACTGCAAAAAATCGCCAAAATGAGTTAAATATAAGGAACGCCTAGAAATCTGATATATTTTTTAGAAAAACGAAGACTTTCGTTTAATTCCAAATAGTGTCGCAAGAGAACGCTAGTGTCTCCGTGCGTTTGGCGCCATTTTGTGTCAAACGTTAGAGGAACAATGTATGATTGGTCAGTTGCGCGCGGGGAGCCGTCGGAGGTGAACATAGTGAAACGCAACAAAGACGTTAAGGTAATTATGACATTTATTTTTTATTATGTTTTAGTGCAACAGCGACTGAATTGTATTTAAGTCAATTAAATTAAGAACACGACCTCATATTTTGATGCTACAGTGACGTAACTGTAATTTGCGTCAATGTTAGTTTTTACAAAGCGACATAATATCTTAGTACAATAAAGACTGAAATGTACTTTACGGCGATGTGACACTACAATTAACAAATAAATCTGATGTAATTGAATCGAATAATTACAAAGTTATGATAATAGTTTAATATTAAGTACAAAGTTAAATAGAGAGCATAATTTTATTTTCAGATTTGTCTGGACTATGTATTACCTAGCTGTATCAACACTAGAGATACAATCTATAACTCATAAATATCTTATACGCGGTCATACTCAAAATGAAGGCGATAATGCACATTCAGTTATAGAAAAAAAATTAAGCAAGAGAAAATTTCTGAACCGATTTATGTTCCTGATCAATACGTTGCAGCAATACGGAAAGCCAAGAAAAATGGAAAACTCTATGAAGTGTGTGAGATGAATTATAATAACTTGATTGACTGATTAAAAATTGTTATCCCTAAACCTTATGTTTTTATTTACTTAATTAAAATTGTTACAGATAAGTTATAATTTCTTGAATCATAGATAATTGGTAATATAAGCATACTTATTACCTGACATAGTGACCTAAATGTAAAAATAATATCAAAAAAATACTAATCTTAGGTGCACGAAGACGTAACTGTATGCACTCCTGAATTTAATTGCATTATATGCAAAATGTATCAGCTTTTTTCAATAAAAAATAATGTTAAATCGCACATAGTATAGTTAATGATCGAAAACGATCAATAAAATATTATTTTATTGTATATTAACCTAGAAAAATAAATTTAAAACTTTAAATACGATTTTCTCGAAATATCACTTTTTGCAGTAACGTCTGTGTTCATCTAAGTGAGCGTTATGATAAGAAGTTCAGAATATACATACATGATACCTACTGACATCACTTCAGCTTTCTTCCCAGTAGGTAGGCAACAATTAGTGAACCCCAGGATAGGTTGTTTATGCTGTATATATATATATATATATATATATATATATATATATATATATATATATATATATATATATATATATATATATATATATATATATATATATATATATATGTATGTATGTATACACACACATATACATAATTATATATTATGCATAATGACCGTGACCGAATTCAGGGTAGTCAGAGGTTAAGTATGCATTTGTGATGCTCGAAATCATAAATATACATTTGGGATACTCTTTAGCAACTTGAATTAGAGTTTTTAGCGTACTGCAGAATAGGTTATACCGATACCGGACAGATATACGGAAAGAACGGCAGCTAGTTAGATTTTGATATTTTTTTACGACTCAGACTCGTCTCATGGTTGCTATGGAAATCCGAATTCAGTCACTAGGCTCTTATAACGGAGTTGGAGGTCGCACCAAAAAATGACCCTATTTATTATACCTATCCTGCACCCCAAAATTTTACTCAGGTGTACTTACTGTTGGTATTTGTTTGCCTCCTCAAACTTTACGCATAAATCGAAGAAATTATATTTTTCGATTCCAGCTCAAAACCATATGAAAATACAAGCGCAGTACTACACAGACTCCTATAGGAGGTCGGGTTAGGGTATTCACTCAAGTACGTTCCATTATACTATTTATTAATCCTATTATAAAATTACAATTATTTACCACAAGTGATTTATTATTCAAATATTGGTTACTTTTATATACCTATTTATGACTAAAATGTTTTTAACATATATTAATAAATAATAAGTTGTTGAATAATCTGATTATAATATATTGATGTTTGTTTCGTTTACAAATTGATACGCGGAACGTACGTAATGCGATCCGCCATGACAATAAAGTTTGTTATGATTTTGTTATATCAAGTTTGATGCGATTTATTTCAGTGTTTTTGAAACTATCGTAGTGTGAAAACTGTTTATATCGCAAACATAAATAACATTACATAAAATATCCGCTATTATACCGCCCAATTGCTTTGTGAATCAATATTTATAGGTAAATTCCTCGTCACTCACAGCATAATTACAAATGAAACAACAAATTTATCTGCAACAAATCAAAATAAATCTGTAGTGGAATCGAGACATTTACATTTTTCGTACGAATGCTTGCCTATAAAAGTGTATATAAATGTAACTAATTAACTGTATGACTACCTACTATATCTACAATTTGGTAAAAAGTATTGTAGAATATATAATTTTATCGTGAATGAATAATACTTACGCATTTTAAAAAATACTACAGCCGATCTTTCGGTGAAGAACATATTTTATTTCAAAACCATTATAATCTAAATACATAGTTTTACAAATTCGTTAACCTTTCGGAGTCAGTAAATAATTGGTGCGGTAGTTGCATACCTACATACATACATATTGTAATCTGCACTAGCATCATTACAAACACTGGAAAGTTTGAATTTATTTCGTGTTGGATTGATTACAATCTGGATTTGGGTGAGAATATCAGTTTATACGTTGCATCATATGGAAACGATATGTATTTCTTGATATAACTGTCTGCAATTTACACGCCGCGGCAGCGCGTCGTCGTCATAATCAAAACTATCTGTCACGTTCGACAGAGAATATCTGCTAAGAAGTCGGTCTGGAGTGTTGAAAAATCATCACAATGTTTATTTTATGCTAGATAGGTAATGTACGTTTTATTTAGCAATTAAAAAATTTACTTGCAATCGGTACACTATTTACTTTAAAAATCATCTATTACTGTTAATATAAAACCCCCGTAAACGTGTCGCGATGTTTTGAAATTCGCGCCTTTTTATATTTCATACTCTGTCCAGCCGCTAAAAACAGCCCTGACCCACGCGGTACTTAGCGCCGCTGCGCTAGAAATGTCGAATTTTTGACAGTTCGTGAATTTATTTTTGGAATACAATACCCTCAAGTTTTGTTTACGTATGTTGATTCAACATGTACCGTGCTATGCTAGTTGGGACGTAAAACAAAAATAAGCTGTCGTTCTTCCCGTCTTGTCGTAGAAGGTGACAAAAGGACGAAGTTCATTGGGCGTTGGGTTAGAATTCTGCAACCAATGTTCCGTATAACACTCTTGCAGCACCAATATTAGAGCATAGAGTAAAACCTAGCAGACGACGGAATAAAAGACTTGAACTTATGCTAAAGTTTTTCTTTCTTTCTTTTTTACTTACCAAGTCTCGAACTATGAAGAAGTTTTCGCTGGTGGATGGCACGTTGAAAAAGAAGACCACAGATACATCGTATATACCAATGTTATCCGTCTCGAAAGATATGTCAACTTTTTTGGAACTGCCTGTAACAAACACAAGTACATCCCCATTAAAATTAGCCTTTATACACCTACATACACTATTATACATATTGCTTATGGCAGAGAAAGTTGAGTATGGAATTGATGCCGCGGTCAAGAAGCATGTTAGCAGTGACATTAAATGATAGAATTAAAAATAGTGTGAGAAACGAAGGTTGCGGTTTAAAAGATGTAGTGACTAAGATTGAAAAGGGCATGCATAGATGGTTTGGACATGTTATGCGGATGAATGATGGTAGATTGAGAAAAGGAATATATGTAGGTGAAGTGGAAGGGTGCTTACTTAGGGGCCGACCCAATAGGACATATGAGTCAGATAGACGCCATATTGAATAAGGGTGACGCTTAAAGTACGTATAACCACCACCACAGATGTGTGAGTATGTCAAGATCGGGACAAATGGGGATCCGTGATCTTTGCCTACTCCTCTACAGGGAATCAGGCGTGATGTGTATGTATGTATTAATAGTAGTAACAGTGGTGGTTTTTTCATTACAGCATACTAACTTTAAAAGCAAAAATCTATTGACTAAGGTTGATTTGCAAGAATCGTGTAATGGCGTTGAAATACTAATTTATTTTTTTATCCATAGACAACAAAAAATAATTTTCGATTTTTTTTGACAAAGGTGGTTCTTCCTAAAAACCCTTCAATTGATGTACGTACCTTTGGTTAGCGTTGTAGGACTCTCTCCAAACACAAACGGGTTATCCTTGATGACGAAAGGCAGGTAGTCGTGGTCCAATGCTACTCCCACTATCAAAACGTCCACCTCCGAACTTTCCATAGTAAACGTTAAGTTTACATTTTCACTCGGCTTAATCTACGATAACAATTATAAAGGTTATTTAAATAACAAACATACATACATATATTCAAGCCACTACGTCCCCAAGGGCATAGGGAGAGACTATCGATCGCCACTTGGAACGATCCTGGCAAATCATTCTTGCTTCACTTACACCCATTGACGTTCTTAAACATGCTCTTCTATTATTCACGCTACGAACACCCGCCTTGAGAAGAATGTTTCTTTAAAAACGAACGTCAAAAAACTTGGTGTGGTTTATGAAACCACGGTAAAAGTGAAACGTTTTGTCACATTACAGACATTAAACTAATTACTAATGTTGTAGTGCGAAATTTCTAATACTATAGACACAGGCGAAAAAGGTTCAAGACGGTGTAATAAGTTTCACTTTAACAATAGGAAAACGCACACAAAATAAACTGAACTGAACCCAAACCTAACCTTTATACAAATTTAACTATGTTTAATGCACATTTCAGTATTTATGATGACCATTAATTATTTTCAAAATAAGTTCTCAACTAATCTGAGTTGCACACAACACTATCTTTTTTAACGTCAGGGAATCCTCCGTTATATAAAAAAAATGCTGCTAGCCCATCGCCCAACAGATCATCGACCCCTAGTCCCTTAGTCGCTTCCTACTACATACCGGGAAGAACGGCAGCTAGTTTACATTCTTTTGGGTCCCAGCTAGCAAGGGACATGTATGTGTTATACTTACAGTGTACAAATATTTCCCGATGTCGCCTTTCAGCTCATTAAGCACGTTATCACCTGCCAAACTTTTCGTTTGACAAGTAATTTTAACACCATTTATATCGGCCCTGTATTGTTCTCTGCAAAAAGAAAAGAATATTTTTACACACAACTACTATACGTTCAGGTATTTTAATCCTTTTAGGGGTGGACAGAACATCGAGACACGATAATCTCCTTGGAACTCCTTAGTCACTTTATTACATGAATATTGTGGATATGGTGACATATAGAATATTATAGTTTAAAGAGATTCGCGATTTACACTCATGATTAATAATTAACGGGACTTATCGCGTAAGTTTTTATATAATAAAAATACTTTTATTAACCCAACGTTTCGGCTACGTCCCCAACGGGATAGGCAGACAATCGATCGCCACCTGAAACGATCCTGACAAATCTCTCTTGCTCCACTCACACGAATTAACCTTCTCATACATGCTCTTCTGTTCTTCACACTACGTACACCCGCCTTGAAAAAAATGCCCTTCACGTATCCATCTCAGCAATCACAAAGTAGTTCATTATTCACAGATAGTCAGCATGTAACAAGGTAGGTAGTGACCCAGCCATTTACAAGTACTGTCTACTACGAAAAAGTTCGTTCTGTTAATGCAGTTGAAATGCGGTTATTGAAGAGAATGTGACTTGTAGGGATCGATAATTGGGATCGGTGATCTCTGCCTACCCCTTTGCAAGGAAACGGGTATGTATGTAGGCAGTTACCATTGTCCATTTCCAAATCCTTTAACCCTCTGAGTTATAACACCATCATTGACAACCTCCGTGGCGCGTACCGTTAACCATCTAATCTGCTGACGGGTTCAGATCCCGGTGGAGGTAGAGTTAAGAACTATGCTTTTTTCTCTGCTTTCTATTTTTTTATGTAATATAAGTATTTATATATCTATAATGAGTATGATCTTTTTCTTAAATATACGTTGGTGTTAACACAAGCATTAAATGTACTTAGCAAGGGGCTATTTTAAATTGTGTAATTGTCATTACTACTAATTATTGTTTACATTCAGTATACATTCATTAATGATTGTTTAAGGGGACATTATTAATAGTACAATACACATCAAATAGAATTCAATAACAAAACATTAAACATAACGTATCCATCCCGATCCTGACAAACGACTTTCGCTCCATTGGTACTCACAAACACACTCGGCGGTTATAAGTATCGTACATCTGAACGTCATGTCTTTTTGGGCCGCCCCCTACGTAACCGCCCTTCTACTTCACCCACATATATTCCTTTTGTAAATCTTCTATATACTCGTATACATATAATATGCCAAGTGGCACAGACAAATAATAAATATACCATACACAATCAATTATTCCCGATATAACTAATTGGCGATATCATTTCGATATGAAGAACAGAAGACAATGTATGAGAAGGTTAATGGCTGAGAGTGAAGCAAAAGAATTTTGTCAGGATCGTTCCAGGTGGCATCTATCTGCCTATACCATTGGGGACGAAGAAGCGCGAATATGTGTATGTATTTAAATATACATTTGTAGGCCATTATGCATGTGTAACTATGGGATATTTTTATCAGTGCGACGTGTCATTCACTCAGTTATCAAGTGCAAACAATTGACTCCTTGTAATATGATATCACTCAGTACTTGGAAACAATTTAATGTTTACATCTACAACATTCCTACACAACACAATCACATAAGTGTCGTGACTTGTGTATACACAAAAAACGCGTTCACGACCAGGTTCAGGTGTCCATCTTCGCAATTGCGAAGGTAGTAATTCTATGGCTACCTCGAACCCACGTGTTGACCAGATAGTCAGTACACAATGTGACAGTAAGTAAGCCACGTCGCCAATAACAAGCACTAACTATTACCTAACTATTACCGACTACATGTCGCTCAGCGAGCAATGGAGCGTTCAATGCTGGGTATCTCGTTAAGGGACAGAGTCCGGAACGAGATTATCCGGCAAAGAACCAAGGTGATAGACATAGTCTATCGCTGTTGTAAGCTGAAGTGGCAGTGGGCAGGCCACGTCTGTCGTAGAACTGACGACCGCTGGAGTAAAGCGGTTCTTGAGTGGAGGCCACGTCTCGGCAAACGTAGTGTAGGACGCCCCCCTGCCAGGTGGACCGATGACCTCAAGAAGGTTGCTGGTAGTGGCTGGATGAGGGCCACGAAAGATCGTCTTTTGTGGCGTACCCTTGGGGAGGCCTACGTCCAGCAGTGGACTAATACAGGCTGATTGATTGATTGAACTATTACCTGTTCCGGGAACCAGGTAGGTTTCCTTAAGATGTTGTTTCCCTCACCATAGTATTCGACGCATTTCGTAAATGTATTTCTATTATATTTGTATACAAATTGCCTTTTTATAGTGGCTGTAGTCAAGCTTGAATGCCATTCTCAGAAATGTCACAGGCTTATTAGCTATGAGTCACTTAAAGCGTTTTACTAGTAGACAGAACCCAGCGTGATAGGAAGTGAACCGTATTGCCGAATACAGGCACTGGGCACCTATCCAGAGACATGAAGGTTTCCTCACGTTGTGTCCGTCTCCGCAAAGTTTGTGCTAAAACAATGTAATATAATGCAACAAACTATTTCAAATATGATCTATTTATAACCGCCGAAACTGTACGAGGAGGCATATCAATCAAGCGAAAGTGGTTGCCAGGATCAGGCAAAATGGGGGATTGGTGATTCCAGCCTACCACTCTGTAATGAAACGGGCGCTATGTATATTTATGTATATAGACGAAATGTTTCTTCAATACTTAAACGAAGGTGTTAAAAGGGGGTTTCTCTCCGTTTCCAATTCTAGTCGTTTATGCAAATGATTACATTATAGTTATAAGTCCCAGACCGCATAAGAAAAGCTGATTTACACAGTGACATAAATACGACTAATTTCACTTGCTACTTTGTTTACGTAAAAAGAATGCTCAAGCTACCTTTCGCTAGTAACTATGGGATGTAAAAAGAATACTAAATACCTGCCGTTCTTACCGGAATGTCGCTGAAACTAACTAAAGGACTAGAGGTCAATATAATCTTAAGCGATGGGGTAACAAGCAATGTTCTGTATGCCATCACCTCCACAACATGAAAGCCTTAAAATGACCTAGGAGATATTATCGTGTGTCTGAATTTCTTTCCACCCCGAAAGGGATTAAAGGACTTAAATGTATATTTGTGTAGCTACCGTTCATCTCAGTAGACAAGTTTGGGATCACTGGAATCTACTAAGCGATAGGATAGCAAGCTACGACTTTTACGGGGTAGTCAGAATCGCGGTCCATTGCCGCAAAATTAGTTTATGATCCTAATCCCACCCCGAACCTACTTGTTAACCACGAGACTTAATATGACAGGTCATAAGCCATATCGCCATTTAGATGCACTGACTATTACCAGGAGCTCAAGTCTACTAATACGTTTAAGCTCAATCGTAGTTCAATCTCATTTCCCTAATAGCGCGAAGTTGGTAGTGGATTTGCTAATTTCACTCCATTTGCAAACAGCAAGTGTCGCATTGTCACTTTTACTGACGTGATATTGAACAGATATATTGCAAAAAGCTTTAGCGAACTTGGGCCTATGTTCAGAGGTATAGGCATCCTTAACTACTGTATTTAGTGCATTTTGCAAATGTATTTGTTATAGCGATCTCCAGTTTACCATATTGTAGTTTGCCATCATAACCCCGCCAAAGAATTACCATTGATATTTATGTATTTATGGGTCTGTTCACTCCGAATATAGAAAGGACGTGATTATGTCGGGTACAAAAGTTAATTCAATAAATGCTCGTTATGACAAAGATAATTAGTGACTCTTAAGTATGGAGGTGATTACCTAATATATGTTACAAGGAATTTGTTGTTTATTTACATGATTGGTACATTAGTAGGTGATTTTTTACGTATATAATTAGTTGATTATATTAACGATGGTATATTAATATAGTGTCCCGTGTCAAACTATTGCTATATTTATGTCCCGTGATAAACTAATATATAATTTGATATGATTAAACTAGGACATACCAATGTCGGCGATAAAGCTTTAAGCGAAGGAAAAGATGAAATATAGTATACATCATAAGCAAAGGTGGATTCGAAACAAATGATTTAAATTGCTGGTAAGAAAGACAGCAATATAAATTTCTATGTACCTGCCACCAAAGACAGGACAATAACAGCCAACTATTAAGATAACACCAGAAATACTGAATAGCGGTCACCTGGCCTGCTCATAATATAAAGAATGCCCATCGTAACAGTTACTAGATAGTACTAGGAATTAAAACAAAACAAAAAACTAGGAATCCTGGTGCAAAAAACAAGAAAATAAAAGGTAAGTTACGACGAAAGATATTTCCGTTTTCTTTTTTTTACTGATTGAAAATATAACTAGTCTTTTACGAGTACATAACTACTCCTGGGATAGGTCTTATCGTATGTGTAAAGAAGTACTAAACATACGATAAGACCTATCCCAGGAATAGCTTATGTTAATAAATTGCCAAATGCGTGTATGCCAGAGCTTGTTGACGTTGATAACCAAGATTATTTCTTAAAACTGTTATTACAATAACGTATTTATTTTAAACGTAAAGAGTTAAATTTAGGAAAACGTAACTTAATGTTATACATATTTATATCGATATTTCTTTTATTCTTTTATTTTGTAGCTATTCAACCTCTGCTTGTAATCGTTAATATTATTGGTAGAGATCCCGCCACATAAATTGGCAGTAGCCAAACTTGGAACTAAATTTGACGTTTCCGCCATTGCGTGTTATTTTGTATGAAAGGTAAATTTAGTATTACCAGCGTTGTGTTTTTTGCTCACTCTTTGTAATTTTTATGTTTGTTAAGGGTGATTATAATAAATTGATTTCCGGAGTTTCTTGTTAGTTCTTCTCCAAGCTAGGGTCTCCGTTGATCTAACCTCGGTAAAAAATATGTAAAGACAATGCTCAATGCCATGTTTGAAATAGTTTTTTTAATTTACACTTAGATTATAAGATAACTTTCAAAGAGAGCTTGTGATATTTATAATTTTGAATATATTATGGCAGATGGAGACGTCGCCGCAGTTGCATAATTCACTGTTGCCAGTAAACACGCCAAAACTAGCAATCACTGTGCCATACGGCTCGATATATTATAGGTTTCATTTGTAACGGTCTTTGGTTGCAGAGCTATAAACTCAAATAAAACAAATTAATATATCAAAGTCAAAAGTCAAAATATTTTTATTCAAAATAGGCCCTATCACAAGCTCTTATTGAAAGTTATCTTATGATCTAAGGATAACAACAATAAAGATTATTATTTTTATAATTAACAAACATAAAGAGAGCTTGTGATAGGGCCTATTTTAAATAAACATATTTTGACTTTGATATATTAATTTGTTTTACTTGAGTTTCTAGCTCTGCAACCAAAGACCGTTACAAATGAAACCTATAATGTATCGAGCCGTATGGCACAGTGAGTGCTAGTTTTGGCGTGTTTACTGGTAACACTGAATTACGCGACTGTGGCGACGCCCCTAACTGCCAATTTATATGGCGGGATCTCTAATAACACATGGTTATGCACGATATGGCAACGTTGCGTCCGGGCAACAATAGTATTATGCCCTAATACAAAGTAAAACTTAGTAACTAATTATTGCTCCGTGGTAAAAGTTTTTTACCGTTTTATGTGAGTCATTCGTGTTGAGGGCGTGTACGATGCAATGTTGTCTGTTGGTGCATAACAAATCTATGTGTCGAAAACACGAGTTGGTTTAGCAGATTGAACTTCCTTATGTTACCTATCAACAGAAATCTAAGTATGATAGGTTAGATTATTATATTATGATAAACCACGCACAAGCCGGCAAAGTGCTGAAAGGAATTATCACCGTTGTGTAATTTTATACAATGGTGATACAATAGTGATACAGTGGCAGTAATTTGACACTTTTTGTACTCCACTTATTAGTGGAGTAACTTTTAGTGTGATTGATTTAGTGTGGTTGATGAGTTGCTTATAATCAATCGTACCTAAATATCAATTCAATCGCAATACTTTTGGTACTCAACTATTGTTTTGATAGCTTTGTCTATGCTCAATCGTTGCTCAATGGCCACCTCG
The DNA here is from genome assembly GCA_030578115.1 of Leucoptera coffeella. Taxonomy (NCBI): domain Eukaryota; kingdom Metazoa; phylum Arthropoda; class Insecta; order Lepidoptera; family Lyonetiidae; genus Leucoptera; species Leucoptera coffeella. The sequence continues at coordinate 45,543 of JAMBLF010001390.1, read as the reverse complement.
AACCCACGTGTTGACCAGATAGTCAGTACTCAATGTGACCGGTGGTAAGTCATGTCTCCATTTATAAGCACTAACTATTACCTGTTCCGGGAACCAGGTAGGTTTCCTCACGATGTTTTCCCTCACCATAGCATTCGACGCATTTCGTAAATGTATTTCTATTATATTTGTATACACACTGCCTTTTTATCGTGGCTGTAGTCAAGCTTGAGTGCCGTTCTCAGAAATTACGAAAGCTTATTAGCTATGAGTCACTAAAATCGGATCGGATAGGACCCAACGTGATAGGTTGCGTCCGGGCAACAATAATATTATGCCCTACGAGCCAAATACAAAGTAAAACTTAGTAACTAATTGGTCCGTGGTAAAAGTTTTTTACCGTTTTATGTGAGTCATTCGTGTTGAGGGCGTGTACGATGCATTGTTGTCTGTTGGTGCATAACAAATCCATGTGTCGCAGGACGATTTTATACTTTCGGTTTTTGCAAAAAAGGGAGATTATATTTTTAATCGTACTGAAAAATGTAAGGTTTTTGTGAAAACACGAGTTGGTTTAGCAGATTGAACTTCCTTATGTTATCTATCAACAGAAATGTGACAGGTGGTAAGTCATGTCGCCATTTACAAGCACTAACTATTACCTGTTCGGGGAACAGGTAGGTTTCCTTACGATGTTTTCCCTCACCGTTTTATTATATTATTTTCAATAGATCGTAATATATTGACATGAAAGATAATAAACTCCATTCAAGAACAAACTACTACAAACGCGTTCACGACCATTTGTTTCCATCTCGATTCATTTTACATAGAAATTCATTAAACTTAAATTTCCATTGGTACACGCTCACGTGGGATTAGAACCCTGTACCCACTGATACTGAGCCAAGCAACAACTGAGCTCAAACGTCGGGCAAAATAAAGGTAATCACTTATCTTTATAAATTTACATACATACATACATACACATCACGCCTGATTCCCTGTAGAGGGGTAGGCAGAAATCACGGATCCCCATTTGTCTCGATCCTGACAGACCACTTTCGCTTCATTGACATTCATACATCCTCTCATACACTCTCGGCGGTTATAGGTACTCCTAACGTCACCTTTTTTCAATATAGCGTCTATCTGACTGTTATATGTCTTATTAGGCCGGCCCCTACGTAACCGCCCTTCCACTTCACTCATATATATTCCTTTTGTCAATCTGCTATCATTCATCCGCATAACATGTCCAAACCATCGAAGCATGCTCTTTTCAATCTTAGTCACTACATCTTCTTTCAAACCGCAACCTTCCCTTATCACACTATTTTTAATTCTATCATTCAATGTTACTCCTAACATGCTTCTCAGTGACCGCATTTCGACGGCATTGATTCTACTTTCATGCTTCTTTTGCCATACCCAACTTTCACTACCATAAGTCAATGTTGGAACCAGCACAGCCCTATGAATAGCCATACGTGCCGATTGAGAAATCAACTGGCTACCCATAACACTATACATAGCCCCATTAATCTTATTACCTGCACACACTCTACGTTCAATATCTCCCTCACATTTTCCGTTACTAGTAAAAAGTGTTCCCAGATATACAAAATCATTCACTTGTTCGACTCTTTCATTATCTATGTCAATCTTGCACTCTGTCTTGCTAAGTCCCTCCATGACCATTACTTTCGTTTTATTTACATTAATTTTCATTCCTTTCCTCTTAAGGGACTCATTCATGCAAGTGACCATCTCCTGCAACTCACACGCCGATGACGCAAGAAGAACCTGATCGTCAGCGTACAAGAGGCATTTAATGATCAACTCGCCCATACGCAATCCTCTGTCACTTTCTTTCAAATCAGTCAAGCAACTATCCATGAACAGATTGAACAGCCACGGCGAAGCTACACAGCCCTGCCTCACACCCTTTCGGATACTGAACCAGTCTGAGTAGGCCCCATTAACCCTAACACAAGCTCCGGAATCCATATATAAAGACTTTAGAGCCCGTATTAAGGTACTGCCCAAACCAAACGCAGATAGCGCCCTCCACAAATCGTTCCGGGATACACGATCATACGCCTTTTCCAAATCCATAAAAGCACAGAAAACCTTTTGGTTCTTCGCCAAAAACTTTTCAGCCACCTGGCGTAAGGAAAAAAACCTGATCTGTACATCCCATTCCCTACCGAAAACCTGCCTGTACATCCCATATCTTGGTTTCAGTCTCACGAACAACTCTTTCAATCAATACTTTTGCATATATTTTTCCGACGATGCTCAGAAGGCTAATCCCCCGGTAGTTCTTGCAATCTTGCAAGGGTCCCTTCCCCTTGTACAAAGGAACGATAACGGCCCTGCACCAATCTTTAGGCACACGTCCATTACGCCAACACGCATTAAAAAGTAAGTACAAGAGGTTGGCAACCACCGGGCCACCAGCCCTCAACATCTCCACGGAAATCCTATCATACCCTGCAGCTTTACCAATTTTCATAGCTTTCAAAGCTTTGAAGATTTCTTCCATACTAATATCACTGCCATTATCATCCAAACTTAATTCAGATGTATCATCCTGAAATGATACATCCTCATTTTCAAACAACTCTTCAAAGTATTCCTTCCATCTTTTTAACGCCAAACACTCATCATTTATCAAATCCCCATTCTTATTCCTAACAGCACTCATTCTGGATCCTCCAGAGAGTCCCCTGGCCGTTTTGACCATTTTCCAAAATAGTTTGATATTTTGATAGAAACTCTTGGAGAACTTCCTTTCAGTCCTCTCTTTCACTTCTAACTTCTTTCGTTTCACGATCTCTTTCACTCTCTTTTTCAATTCTTTAAATAGTAACAATTTCCGTTCATAGTCTATAACATTCATATTGGTTGCTTTATCTATTTATATCTATCTATTTCTTACTTCTTCATCCCACCATAGAGCTTGATTCTTTGGGGGAGCATTCGTCCTCTTGCGTACTCCACATACTTCGATGGCAGATTCCACCATACCATCCTTCAACATCCTCCAAACATTCTCAATTTCGTCCTCCTTGACATCTTCATTCAATGTACTAATTTGTTCTTCCACTCTTTTTCTATATCTTTCATTTACACCATCATCTTTCAATTTTCCTACATTTATTCTTTTCCAATCCTGTAGTGGACACAGGAGCACGATGACGCCAACATTGGAACAGACCTCTCAATCGGCTGACGACCAAATGATGATCCGTTCCCACATTAACGCCCCGATACACTCTGGCGTCCACCACATGCCTTCTCAATCGATCATCCACAATAATAAAATCTATCATACTTCTGTCTACACCCCTTTCCCAAGTATACATGTGGATCTTTTTATGACAAAACATTGTGTTTGCCACAAAAAGTCCCCTTTCCAAACATATCTCGAGAAGACTTTCTCCATTCTCGTTCACTTTTTCATCTCCATACTTACCTAAAACACATTCATAAGAATCTCTCTGTACACCTACTCGACCATTAAAGTCCCCAATCATAACAACATTTTCATTCTGCTTACATTCTTTTAGTACTTCCCTTACATTCTCCCAGAACTCCCTCCGCTCCTCAGTTGGCCTCGACATGTCAGGAGCATATGCTCCAACCACGAACAAAAGTTTGAGGCCAACCTTAAGCCTTAACCATAAGAGTCTGGGATTCACACATTTATGCTCTTTCACACATTTATTCATTCGCTCTGATAGGACAATACCAACCCCTGGCACGCCCGCTTATCTTGTTGAACTCCAGTCCAATACGCGGTGTACGTGCCATGAATGGTATTGCCCATTCCCTTTCGCTTCGTTTCATTCACACATAAAATATCTAATTTCTTACATTCCATCATCTTGCAAATTTCGTCTATCTTGCTCTCCACTGCTCCACAAACATTCAATGAAGCAAATCGGGTCTCCGTGACCCACGCTCCGCCTCTCCGGGGAGCCATTCGTGACGGGTGGCGAACCTCGTCGCCGCTTTTCCCCCCGGAGATTATCTGCGCCCCTGCTCCATTTAAGGAGCGCCGGGGACTCGGGGCCATGAAACTATCGCCCATGCAGTTTTTATATTTTTTTATTAATTTTTATTTACAAAATATATTTTTGGTCTTAAACTTTTTGAAACACACAAACACAAAATAGCACAAATAAATTTCTTCATTATTTTGAAAATTTTCGGCATCCACATAACTTCAAATATTTCCTGATAAATCCATCTTCCGTATTGAAAGTAGGGTACTCCAACTGCAGTTTGACGGGCAAGATCCGCTTCTCTACCATAGTCATATCATATCTTTATAAATTTATCGTGATTTGACCCGGTCTCACATAATTATTAAAATGAGCTACGTCGAATTAATAATTATATACATTGTAAAAAAAGACAAACGCATTCACGACCTTCCGGGGTAGTCAGAGGTTCAGGTTTCCATCTCCGCAATTGCGAAGCTAGTAATTCTATGGACACCTGGAACCCACGTGTTTACCAGATAGTCAGTACTCAATGTGACAGGTGGTCAGCCATGTAGCCATTTACAAGCACGGTGTTTTCCCTCACCGTATAATTCGATGCATTTCGTAAATGTAGGTATATGCATTGTAATAGGTCTAATATTCAAAGTTCGCGAACTTTAACATTTTAAATAATCTAAATGTTAAAAGTTTAGCAGCTGTGTATCCTATATGAACACTCTTATGCTACTACTTAGTAGGTATATAAAACGAGTATAAAAGAAGTATGACGTAAAATAAAGTGTTTTAAAAGTAAAAAGTCCGTTAATAATAGTTTGTACCGAAAGTACCCGATGTAATTTTACCGACTACATCTCTAGTTGGTAATCGATATTACGTATATAAATTTTAATTATTAATTAATTACCTCTTTTGCTTGTAGCGATATATTGTTAAATTCTTAATATGTTTCGGACTCGACTCGTGATCATCTTTCTTCGGCTCCTTACACAGGAAACAGTCATCGGTCATCGTGCAATTCAAAACACAACTGTGTTTATAAAAAAAAAACACAAAAATCAATGTGCACTCGCACTATTCACAGAACATAGAAAATGCCCAACACACAACCGTCAACAACTACAAACTCACAACAAATGCACATTGTAAATAAACCGGCAGAAACAAATGACGGGAAATGAACGAATGAATGAAGAAAGCTATTTAAGCTAGTGATGCGACTCGAGTGGCTCACTCTCACTCAGTGAGTCACTCTTTTTATATTTCGATCACTCGAGTGAAATTTTAGACTGGAGTTACGAGTGATTCGAGTGGTTTATATCCGTTGGTCATTGGGGAGGGGACCTCCCCTTTTGTTGTTTATGGAAAAAATCACTTAAAAGGACCTAGTGAATCGAAGTAAAAAATAACTCAAGTTAGATATTCATATGAGTCACCCCGCTGGTCCTTTCTCGTCCGAGTCCCATCACTAATTCAAGCGTACGACTCATTCCCTTGTTTTTATTGATATAATCAGTTTAGCCAACCTAAAAATGAAAAAAGATGCCTTTTTCTTTTGCGGATAATATTGTGAAATTCAAAAACTAGGGTGAGGAAAAAGATCGTAAACAAAACTACCTATTATATATCTAATAATTGCTCCATGGGTACTAGTATAGTATTCTTATATCTCTAGATGGGAAATAGTTAGGGCTACTTGTAAATGGTCACATGTTGTATTTACTACCTGCCACAAAGAGCAATCATTTAATTTACACGTGGGTTCAATTTACAAACTGACATGTGATCCTGCGACTAACCGGCAATTTAAATAGTCGTGAAAGTGTTTACTGGGTGTTTAATTCGACGTAGCTCAGTTGTTTGAGGCTTGACTCTGTATCAAGGGTACATGGCACAAATCCATGTTCCTTGAACAGGTAATAGTGTTTGTTAATGGGGACATGGCTTACCACCTGTCACATTGAGTATTGACCATCTGGTTACCACGTGGGTTCGAGGTGGCCATTGAGCAACGATTGATCATAGACAAAGCTATCAAAACAATAGTTGAGTACCAAAAGTAACGCGATTGACCTGATATTGAGGCACGATTGATTATAGTATATTGATGATAGTACTAGGAATCAAAACAAAAAAAACAAAAAAACTAGGAATCCTGGTGTAAAAAACAATAAAATAAAAGGTAGGTTACGAAGGAAGACATTTCTGTTTTCTTTCTTTTTACTGATTGTAAATATAACTGTTCATTTACGTGTACATACTCTAATTAATGTTTACTTAAATTAATTGTACTAATTATATTAATTACTCTATTTAATTATAAAGCACTTCCTGGGATAGGTCTTATCGTATGTGTAAAGAAGTAATATACATACGATAAGACCTATCCCAGGAAGTGCTTATGTTAATAAATTGCCAAATGCGTGTATGCCAGAGCTTGTTGTCGTTGATAACCAATTAATTAAGAGTTTTGTTGATTATTTCTTAAAACTGTTATTACAATAACGTATTTATTTTAAACGTAAAGAGTTAAATTTACGAAAACTTAACGTTATACATATTTATATCGATATTTCTTTTATTCTTTTATTTTGTAGCTATTCAACCTCAGCTTTTAATCGTTAATATTATTGGTAATAATGACACATGGTTATGCACGATATGGCAACGTTGCGTCCGGGCAACAATAGTATTATGCCCTAATACAAAGTAAAACTTAGTAAATAATTTGCTCCGTGGTAAAAGTTTTTTACCGTTTTCTGTGAGTCATTCGTGTTGAGGGCGTGTACGATGCAATGTTGTCTGTTGGTGCATAACAAATCCATGTGTCGCAGGACGATTTTATACTTTCGGTTTTTGCAAAGAAGGGTGATTATATTTTTAATCATACTGAAAAATGTTAGGTTTTTCGCCAAAACACGAGTTGGTGCTAAACAGATTGAACTTCCTTATGTTACCTATCAATTTGGGTCCTTTACTAAAAACTGTGCGCCACTGAAGCGCTATCGAACTGCGTCTGAAGTACAAAAATGCTACTCCACTAATCAATCGTGCCTCAACTCAACTTTTGGTACTCCACTATTGTTTTGATAGCTTTGTCTATACTCAATCGTAAGAAAGTGTGGTATTGAGATACCACTGAAGCACTAGCGATGCGCTATTGAGTCACTATCGAGGTACAACTGTGATAGATAAAAATTTTAGCTGACTAGTTACCACTTTTACAGCAGAGACGCAGTAGCAACGCAGTTGTAAAGTTAATAAGTGGACTGAGGCCCCTGATTATTTTAGCGGCGATCAGTAAGACTCCGAAAATTCAGTAGAGCCATTATTATATTTTTTTTAAATAACATAAGTTCTGTCTGTACGCTTGGCTCTGTATAGTATATTTTTTGAATAAAATTTCATTGATTATCAAATATCAAAATAATCATTAAAATCTATTGAAAATGACATATTATTTTCAAAAACAAACAACTAACGCGTTCACGACCATTAACCCTTGCGGGGTAGTCCTAGGTTCAGGTGTCCATCTGCGCAAATGTGAAGGTAGTAATTCTATGGCCACCTCGAACCCACGTGCTAACTAGATAGTCAGTACTCAATGTGATAGGCGGTAAGCCATGTCGCCATTTACACTAACTGTTAACTGTTCGGGGAGCAGGTAGGTTTCCTCACGATGTTTTCCCCCATTCCATAATTCGATGCATTACGTAAATGTGTTTTTATTACGGAAATGTACAAAGAAATTCATTACACTTCATTTCCATTGGTACATGCTTAAGTGGTATTTGAACCCCGTACCCACTGACACAGAGCCAAGCAACAACTGAGCTACGTCGAATTTATAATTATATACAATGTAAAAAAAGACAAACGCATTCATGACCTTGCGGGGTACTCAGAGGTTCAGGTTTCCATCTCTGCAATTGCGAAGCTAGTAATTCTATGGACACCTCGAACCCACGTGTTGACCAGATAGTCAGTACTCAATGTGACAGGTGGTCAGCCATGTCGATATTTACAAGCACGATGTTTTCCCTCACCGTATAATTCGATGCATTTCGTAAATGTAGGTATATTGCTTTGTAATAGGTCTAATATTCTAAGTTCGCGAACTTTAGCATTTGAAATAATCTAAATATTAAAAGTTTAGCAGCTGTGTAATCTATATGAACACTCTTATGGTACTACTTAGTAGGTATATATAACGAGTATAAAATAAGTATGACGTAAAATAAAGTGTTTTAAAATTAAAAAGTGCGTTTTTACCGAAAGTACCCGATGTAATTTTACCGGCTACATCACTAGTTGGTAATCGTTATTAGAGTACCCGCCACATAAGGTGGCAGTAGCCAAACTTGGAACTAAATTTGACGTTTCCGCCATTGCGTGTTATTTTGTATGAAAGGTAAATTTAGTATTACCAGCGTTGTGTTTTTTGCCCACTCTTTGTAATTTTTATGTTTGTTAAGGGTGATTATAATAAATTGATTTCTGGAGTTTCTTGTTAGTTCTTCTCCAAGGGTCTCCGCTGAACTTCTTCTTCTCAATCGTTACGCTCTTATCAGAGCGGTCGTGGTCTTCATGACGTGGCATCTTGAGCAGCCGAAATGGTTGGTGAACTAACCTCGGTAAAAATATGTAAAGACAATGCTCAGTGCCATGTTTGAAATAGTTTTTTTACATACATACATACACATCACGCCTGATTCCCTGTAGAGGGGTAGGCAGAGATCACGGATCCCCATTTGTCCCGATCCTGACAGACCACTTTCGCTTCATTGACATTCATACATTCTCTAAAACACTCTCGGCGGTTATAGGTACTCCTAACGTCACCTTTTTTCAATATAGCGTCTATCTGACTGTTACATATATGTCTTATTAGGCCGGCCCCTACGTAACCGCCCTTCCACTTCACTCATATATATTCCTTTTGTCAATATATAGTTTTTTTAATTTGTACTTAGATCATAAAATAACTTTCAAAGAGAGCTTATGATAGGGCCTATTTTGAATAAAAATATTTTGACTTTTGACTTTGGTATATTAATTTGTTTTATTTGAGTTTATAGCTCTGCAACCAAAGATCGTTACAAATGAAACCTCAATATAATGTATCGAGCCGTATGGCACAGTGAGTGCTAGTTTTGGCGTGTTTACTGGCAACACTGGATTACGCGACTGTGGCGACGCCTCCAACTGCCACCTTATGTGGCGGGTACTCTACGTATATGAATTTTAATAATTATAATTAATTACCTCTTTTGCTTGTAGCGATATATTGTTAAATTCTTAATATGTTTCGGACTCGACTCGTGATCATCATTCTTCGGCTCCTTACACAGGAAACAGTCCTCGGTCATCGTGCAATTCAAAACACAACTGTGTTTATAAAAAAAAACACAAAAATCAATGTGCACTCGCACTAACTATTCATAGAACATAGAAAATGCAATACCCAACACACAACCGTCAACAACTACAAACTCACAACAAATGCACGTAAATAAACAGACAGAAACAAATGACGGGAAATGAACGAATGAATGAAGTAAGCTATTCAAGCTAGTGATGTAACTAGTGGCTTTTCACTCGAGTGCTCGAAATATAAAAAGGACTTGAAATTTTTAGACAACTCGAGTGACTCGAGTGATACGAGTAGTTTATATCCGTTGGTCTTTAGGGGGCTCCCCTTTATTGTTGTTTATGGAAAAAACACTTAAAATGACCTAGTGAATCAAGGAAAAAAACACTCGAGTTAGATATTCATGAGTCACCCCGCTGGTCATTTTTCGTCCGAGTCCCATCACTAATTCAAACGCACGACTCATTCCCTTGTTGTTATAAATAAAATCAGTTTAGCCAACCTAAAAATGAAAAAAGATGCCTTTTTCTTTTGCGGATAATATTATGAAATTCAAAAACTAGGGTGAGGAAAAAGATCTTAAACAAAACTACCTATGTCTAATAATTACTCCATGGGTACTAGTATAGTATTCTTATATCTCTGTAGATGGGAAATAGTCAGGGCTGCTTGTAAATGGTCACATGTTGTATTTACTATCTGTCACAAAGAGCGATCTTTTAATTTACACGTGGGTTCAATTTACTAACTGACATGTGATCGTCCGACTACCCGGCAAGTTAAATAGTCGTGAAAGTGTTTACTGGGTGTTTAATTCGACGTAGCTAAGTTGTATGAGGCTTGACTCTGTATCAAGGGTACATGGCACAAATCCATGTTCCTTGAACAGGTAATAGTTAGTGCTTGTAAATGGGGACATGGCTTACCACCTGTCACATTGAGTATTGACTATCTGGTCAACACGTGGGTTCGAGGTGGCCATTGAGCAACGATTGATCATAGACAAAGCTATCAAAACAATAGTTGAGTACCAAAAGTAACGTGATTGACCTGATATTGAGGCACGATTGATTATAATCCACTCATCAACCACACTAAATCAATCACACTAAAAGTTACTCCACTAATTAGTTAGTGGAGTAACTTTTTTGTACTTCAGACGCAGTTCGATAGCTTCAGTGGCGTGCAGTTGTTAGTAAAGTACCAAAAGTGTCAAATATATATATATGCTATATATGCTACGAAATGAGTTAATCTCTCTGTTTGTTTTATTATGTAATTTTTTTTTATTATTGTTATGTGTTGTTACGTAATGTTAATTTTTTTATTGTTACTCCAATAATGTTAGGACATTATTGTACATTTATGTAAATAAATAAATAAATAAATAAATTACTGCCACTTTGGTACTATTGTATCACTACTGAACTAGTATTGTGCCTAAAATGCATTAGTAGACTATGGCATCAGGTACTAAAATGGTCAGGTTAGGTACTTTGGTTCGGTCATCACATGAGGCAAAAGTCGAACTTAAAAGTATTAGTAAATCAAAATTCAAAACCACTTTATTACGCTGGTAATTTGACGGTAAAATATTTTATTTGTATTATATATGTCGCAGGACGATTTGAAATTTAGGGCTTTTGCAAAAAATAGGCATTTTCTAAAAACACTGATAAAATTAGACAATGGTGATAATTCCTTTCAGCACTGTGCCGGCTTGTGGGTTGTTTATCATAATATAATAATCTAACCTAACATACTTAGATTTCTGTTGATAGTAGATGTAGCTCAGTTGTTTGGGGCTTGACTCTGTATCAGAGGTACATGGTTAAAATCCCGTATGAGTATGTACCAATGGAAATGAAGTTTAATGTTCCCCGAAAAGGTTAATGCTTGTAAAGGCTTACCACTATCTGGACTATTTAGTAAACACGTGGGTTCGAGGTGGCCATAGAATTACTACCTTCGCAATTGCGGAGATGGACACTTGAACCTCTGACTACCCCGCGAGGGTTAATGGTCCTGAACGCGTTAGTTGTTTGTTTTTGAAAATAATATTGCATTATAGACTTTACTTATTATTTTTGTTGTTTGTTAATTTATGAAATTCTATTCAAAAAAGATTATAAGTACAGACAGAACTTTTAAATGTTTAAAAAAATATTAAAATGGCTCTACCGAATTTTCGGAGTCGCCAAAATAATCAGGGGCCTTAGTCCACTACTGTAAAAGTGGTAGTAAATATTGAGGCACGATTGATTAGTGGAGTAGCATTTTTGTACTTGACATGGCTTACCTGTCACATTGAGTAGAGATCCAGCCACATAAGGTGGCAGTTGGAGGCGTCGCCACAGTCGCGTAATTCAGTGTTACCAGTAAACACGCCAAAACTAGCACTCACTGTGCCATACGGCTCGATACATTATAGGTTTCATTTGTAACGGTCTTTGGTTGCAGAGCTATAAACTCAAATAAAACAAATTAATATATCAAAATCAAAATATGTTTATTAAACTATTTCAAACATGATAAATAATTAACGGGACTTATCCTTCTTATTATATATTACATATATTATGTGTTCCTTCACTCTGTCCGCAATAGACCGTTTAGTGTGTTCGACGTAGGATTTCCCACAGCTGCAATCAATCTTATACACACCCTTATATCTTATATCATGAGTATAAATCGCGAATCTCTTAAAACTATTATTTCAAACATGGCACTGAGCATTGTCTTTACATATTTTTTACCGAGGTTAGATCAGCGGAGACCCTAGCTTGGAGAAGAACTAACAAGAAACTCCGGAAATCAATTTATTATAATCACCCTTAACAAACATAAAAATTACAAAGAGTGGGCAAAAAACACAACGCTGGTAATACTAAATTTACCTTTCATACAAAATAACACGCAATGGCGGTAACGTAAAATTTAGTTCCAAATTTGGCTACTGCCACCTTATGTGGCGGGATCTCTACTGACTATCCGGTGAACACGTGGGTTTGCGGTGGCCATTGAGCATAGACAAAGCTATCAAAACAATAGTTGAGTACCAAAAGTAACGCGATTGAACTGATATCAAGGCAAGATTGATAAGTGGAGTAACTTTTTTGTACTTTAGACGCAGTTCGATAGCGGCTCAGTGGCGTTCAGTTGTTAGTAAAGTACCAAAGTTGATAGTTAATATAAGGAAGTTCAATCTGTTTAGCACCAACTCGTGTTTTGGCAAAAAACCTAACATTTTTCAGTATGATTAAAATATAATCACCCCTTTTTTGCAAAAAACCGGATATATGAAATCGTCCTGCAACACATGGATTTGTTATGCACCAACAGACAACATTGCATCGTACGCGCCCTCAACACGAATGACTCACAGAAAACGGTAAAAAACTTTTACCACGGAGCTATTAGTTACTAAGTTTTACTTTGTAGGGCATAATACTATTGTTGCTTTCTGTTACAAAAACCCTCCACACACTCATTCACCCACGATAGAGACATGCCTAATTTTGTCTAAATCGTTTGTATTGTTTATTTTTAAGAAAATCTGTGTAGCATGTCATCGGCAACACAATAATAATAAGTTTAATAAGTATATTGTAGCTCACATTTGGCCAAAGTGATAAAATAAAAATATAAATAAAATTGTGCTGTTGAGTTAATAAATAAATAAATTTTGTGAATGTTTACACATCCTTTGGCGCTAAATTTAAAAGTCATCATAATTTGTTTGCAAGCCGATGATTATACCAATATCACGAATGCGTTAGTAAAGTTTTTTCTAGCAATATTTTAATAAATAACACAAATTCAAATTATGTATTTGAAAATTTAGTGAATATTTCAACGTATATATCATTGGAATTACATACTCGTCACACCATAAAACACACTCGTTTTCCAATATTTTTAAGGTTATGTAGGATCCACAGTGTCCTAGAGGAAAAGAGGACGTTTCCTACCTGGGCAGGTGTTCGTCCAGGCTAATGGCCTGAATTGGAAATTTGTATATATCTTGTTTCCGTTAAATATTTCAATTCTAGGATATAAAGTTCTAGGACATTGATTTTTATAATTATTATTTTATGTTTTATTTCTTGCTGGCGTCATCTGTGGTAATTACGTTTTAGCTAATTGCAACTTAGGTTTCTCTAGAGGTCGCCACAATTTCTTAAACTCCAGAGACACAGCATCTCCTCATTATTTTTAACATCGGGGTTGTGATCCCCATACCTTTCTCGTGCGGGTGAAGTCAGAGGGTCCATCTCCGAAGTTTCGAAGGCATGTTAGGTTTGAACAACTCAAAGCCTGCGTTTTACTAGATATACAGCTCTCAACGCGATGGCTATTGAATCGTCTATATCGAAGACTAGTAAAAGAAAGACGAAATAAAAATCATAAAACTGTATTTATAAAACAACTTTAATAATAATATAAAGTTATTAGAGTTGAAAGAATACAATTCTGTTCTACATGTAACGAGCGATAAAATATTTATAATTTTCTATCAGATACTATTATAAGTAAATTTAGATAACCATCATTGTGTGTGCTAATAATTAGCTATGTCCCTTGTCTGTGTACTAGTTTATTTTTAATTGTTACATGCTTGCTTGCAAAACCTTTCCTTGGCATGGTAGTCAGAGGTTCATGCATGGAGTAATTAATAAGAGGAGTGGGCCTTACGCAATATTTGTATGGAAACTAGCGTGGCATTACGCGGGGTGAAACGAGGTACGCGTGATGGAGGGGAGATATTACAGCCAATCAAAACACGCCATCGGCCAATCAAATTAGGTATCTTTTTTCTACTACACATTTTTAGACTCCGCACCAATTAAATCACGCCATTTGGCCTCCGCACCGCGTAACGGGGACCGCTCCTTACGCTGGGTCCTCTTTACATTTGGTTCGTGGGTTCATGTCTCTAATTCTCCAAATATTAAATAATCTAGTTATACCTTTGCACTTACTTCTTCCTAGTTAGTTGGTTACATAAAGATATTCACGGTCTTCATCCCTTTCGGAGTGGACAGAATCTCACAGACACATCTCTTCAGTCACTTTTGACAAAACATGTTAAGTGCAATTTCACTTACAACATAAGAGCTATTGAGATTACAGACTCAAGATTCGAGAAACAGGTAGAGACATCTATTGAATTGTATCAATAAATATTCAAAATATTATTGATACCACATCCTTCTCAAGGGTGTACGCAACATCAGGAATAGATTGAAGCAAGAAAGATTTGTCAGGATCCTGTTAAGTCGGGGACGTAGAGGCGTGAATATATGTATATAATTTAAGTGTTAAATCTTAAAAACTATGTTAAGATGAAGCAATACAAAATCTTCTTTAGTTATATAAAGAACGGTGGCTATATGTTTATAAGAGGAGGAATCACAAGCACATTAAACGCTTACACCATGTTACCGGCTAAAAATGAACACGTACACAGACTATAGTCTATTCGCGTTAAGTAAATAGTGACGTCATGATAATCAGAGGTCAAACTGACCAATGAGACGTGAGTAAACGAGAAAAGAAGTCACATTGATCAATAACAGACAACCCCTATAAAATCTCATTGGTTAAATCATGGAGACCTTGATGACGTCACTATTTTCTTAAAGCGAATATACTATAGTGACATCTATAGTCCCAACGGGTAAGTTAAGTTGGTTTAGTCTAGTTTAGTTTAGTCCCAGGTGGTTTCTATTCCATCGCTTGATGAGCCTGAAGTAGTCTGGCACGGGGGGCGGCAGGCGCTCCAGATCTGTTCCTATGCCGACGCAGACTCCGTAGAAATTGTCACAGTTGAACCCATGGGCGCACTTCCAACCGAAATTGTCGATCTCCATTTTCTCAGTGCATTCGTCACGAGGTCCCTGTTCATAATTTGAATATCCAATAAGAAATTAAAGACAAATACAAACGCATTAATAACCATTAACCCTTGCGGGGAAGTCAAAGGTTCAGGTGTCCATCTCCGCAATTGCGAGGGTAGTAATTCTATGGACACCTCAAACCCAGTACTCAATGTGACAAGTGGTAAGCCATGTCGCCATACAAGCACTAACTTTTATCCGTTCGGGGAGCAGGTAGGTTTCCTCACAATGTTTTCCCTCACGCAGTAGTAGTTTTCAACGCATTTCGTAAATGTATTTTTATTACGAAAATTATTAATAAAGATTATTATTGTAATCGGCACTTTTTATCTGCACCTTTGATTAGCACATTGATTAAAGACTACATACAAACATATACTTTCGCGTCCCTTTTGGGTTTAATATAACCTCAGACATCAGTTGTCTATGGTTCGTCAACAAAGTCAGATGCTCAGTGAAAGTAGAAAATACGAATAATTATTTTCGGCTGAATATTTAGTCAATTGTGATACCAAACAGGCTAAATATGTTTGATTTGGGATTATATTTGGATCCTCAACTGGAACGAGCCAAAGAACAAGGAAGAGCAGAATCGTAGCTTCGACTTCGTTTTCCTTTGGTTTTAGCGGTTGGCGGCGTTGGTGTAACCATGGCTACTGAATAACAAGTGCAAACGCCGTGGCATCAGTGTTTGTACTTGAGCCGACATAACCTTAGTGTATGGCTTATTAAAGAATTAAAAAAAAACTCTGACATATTAAATCTCCTTGTTCACTTTCAGTTACATTATATGGCACTCAAGTTGCTAATACACAATAGAGTCCATTGACCCCTAGACGCTTACTACATGCCGAAAAGAGCGGCAACTAGTTCGCTTTATTTTTACGTCCCAGACAGGACTACATACCCGGTAGCAATCCAATCTGTTTCCACAGGCTTTGTTCTCGTATGTTCCGTAGCGACATTCCTTGAAGCGTCTATCTCCCATAGTAATGGGGCAATCTTCGTAACTTCCCGCGTGGTGACATACTGGGCATTCTACTAGCTCCCTGAAAATACATACAAACGTATAATATAATCATAAATATTCGGTGTATCTCAGTCGTCTAGGGCTGCTACGGCGAGGGAAACCATCAAGAGGAAATCTACCTATTCCCTGGGACAGATAATGTTCCGTTGGTACTCTAGTAGGTTCTGCAGTATGGGGAATATAAGTATTATAGATTTGACTTACCGTTTTGGTTCGTCTCTCAATGGATTTGGCTCATCGTAATAGTACGCCTGGCAAATATTCATTAGCAAAGTTGCATATAGGAGAAACAGGCTTTTCCATGTCATCTTGTCTAGTGTCAGGAGTACTGCCTGTAAGAGAATAAATAAAATAGTAAAGCGAAACATATTAAATTACCTGTAACGATACTTTACGCATGTAATTACAATCAAGTTCATGCTGTAAACTTGAGATCCTATATTATTAATTCACATTGGATGCTAGTCTATATGTAGGTATAATTTGGTATAAACCGAGCAGAACTTCTTTTCACAATGTCAGAGAAGAGAAAGAGTCAGAGAGAAGAGAGAGAAGAATCAAATGGGGGCTCATTTAATTTACAAGGAAATGAGCCTGTCGACAATATTTTATATGAAGAACATCATAACTCCGATTGTGATGCTTAAGATTCAGCACGTATTAGCTTCCCAAATAAAAAAAAAATACTACATCATTACAGCAATAAAGTTCTTTGGTTAACCTAAGACCACATTCCCCCATGGAAAAAACCAAAGTAACAGTGTTCTTTGTATACGAATGCCTACTCAGAAGATAGGGCAGGTTTCACGATGTTTTCCATCCCGTAGAAGTACTATATGCATACTGAGGCAGCACCTTTTCACATCAAAGTTTTCATATTTGTTGTTTAATGTTCATCTAAATATTATTGAATACAGTGAATAAAATGTTTTCTTTCTTTAACTTGTATATCTACTGTTATTTTATTATTGCGCATCGAGATTTATATTGCCACTTTCGTAGCCGTCTTTCAGGAGTAATCCTCTAGAATATCGGCAATGTATTACGTTCATTAGTTTCGACAATATTGGCACTCTTTCATCGCGGGCGCCTATTCTACTAACTTCAACTCACTAAGGGACTTGAATAAAGTAACCAGCTGCTTATGTTCCAAGTCTACTATTGCGATTTAGCACTATCATAGTTTAATATTAATAGTAATAGAGTGAAGTTGGTAGTGTATTAGCAAAAGTGACCAATTTTCACCGTTGCATTGATGACAGCAAAAAAATTACGAATTTGACACTTTTGCTTTTGCAACTTCAAACCAATACCTACTGAAGTGATATTAGAGAGGTATTTTGCAAAAAGCATTAGCGGGCTTGGGCCATTGTTAACCAAAGTGTAGTAAAAGTGACTAGGACACTAAATTTTTCTTTGGTACCGTCACCATTAATAATATTCTTAAAATAAACAACAAATTCTTTAAAAAATAAATCTTAGTGATCCTCAGTACTGTAAGCTTTTTGGGAGATCAGGGGCTTGCGTGAGTATTATTTTGTTGTCATCCCATGCTTCTCTATAGAAGCGATGTGTTTAGTCTCAGTTTTGTCTACCATTTCTTCAAGGCTGAAGTTAAGCGGCTTCATATTACAGGCGGTTAGTCTTTACACCTTTGTTATAGGCCGCTACTTAGTTTCGATGATTTTTAAATACGAGGAGGCGAATGAATGTTGAAAGGGGTTTGTCAGTTAGACAAATAGGGGTCGTGATCTCTGCTTTCCCATCTGTAGGGAAATGGGCGTTATGTATATGTATGTATGTATATAAAAGGTACGTTTTTTTGCAATTTTTGGTTCACGTCACGTCTATGTAACTATAACTGCCGAGTGTGTGGAGATGTATGAGTGTAAATTTAGCGAAAGTGGTTTTTCAGGATGGGGACAGATGGGGATTCGTGATCTCTACCTACCCCTTTACACGGAATCAGGCGTGTATGTTCGTATTTTGTACCAGTTCATATCGTACTGCGTCTGCATCACAACGACTTAGAATAGCAGAATTGGGTTCCTGCGCCGGCGCAATACGATTTTCCTCCTAAATTTTCTTTCAGTCTTTAAACAACCGAGCTTTGAAAGCAACGTGTGTTAAATACATTTATACTGTACTGAATCTGTGTTTAGTGTATAAGCAAAATGGGTATGATATCAAGAGTAAGGGGCAGAGTTCGTAGTGATTCTTTTGGCAAGGTGCATACGTTAAAGTCTGAGGATAAAATAGCCAATATCGGTAAGTTTGTTAGGTGCAATTCCATAGTTGTTAGTGAAATACCCGGTATTGCATAGGTAACCCAAATCTATCATATACATGTCGTTAAAGACGCTCAAGAAAATAAATTAACTGCTAGGGTTTTTCTTGTATCTCTTAAGTTGTTGTTTTGTTGCTGTAATTAAATGCTTTTATTATTATTATTAAGTAAAAAAAATATAATTATGCAAATTTGAATATAGTACGCATTCGCTCAGAATTAATAAGAACGGTTTAGGTTTTCAAGTCACTCCGTGTAATAATATATGCATTAAAAGTATATACCCAGACAGATAAAGAGTCAAAATAAAACGATAGCCCGAATTTGTATGAGTTAAAACATGGAAATGATATGTGTACTTATAAAAGAACCTTATTCAAAAAAGGTTACACCAACGTGAAACATATCGATTTACTAAAGAATTATAGTTCTAAGAAAGTATTTCAAAACATTGCACCATATGTGTCATTACGGAAAACATGTATACGGTGTGTACAGTGCCATAAATGCGTAGGTATATTGGTAAATAGTAATAAATAGAACAATAACACGTTATGGCAAAGTATTAGTAAACATCGCGCACATCCGTTCCTTAGTTTGACGTTTGTAAAAAGTGATAAAGTCCTAATATGGCGTATAAGATTAAAATGGACTCTTATATAGTACGTACGTATAATTATAGACAATTTCTTTCATTGCCAAACTTACAGTACAACACGTGTTAATCTTCGAAGTACTCGTAGTGTTTCTATGGTTACCGTTAACCCATGTGTTAACCAGACAGATTAACAGGGGGTAAACCATGTCGTTATTTACAAGAACTGATTATCATATGTTCGGGGAGAAGGTAGGTTTTGTCATAATTTTTTCCCGCTTCACTTTTTGTTGCTTAGACTTGAATAGAAATTCAATTCAAGAGTTTTCTTCCATTGGTACATGCAATATGCATGGCAATTGAACCTGGAACCTATTGATTCACAGGCAAAGACCCTAACGATTGAGCTACCATACATTATGCCGTAGCATACTATATTTCAAATTCATTAGCCAAATGCATCAACTACGGGAAAACATCGTGAGGAAACAGAGGTATTCCTCAGAACAGGGTAAAAAGATGATGAAAGCACAGATAATATAATACTACATGAAAGTGTTTTGTTTATTTTATTGTGCTTTCTTCTACACTACGAGATAGCGTGATTTAAAAATAAAAATTTCGTTACGAGATGACTCAGATGTTTTGATTTTATTGAGAAAAAGTCAGTAGAGATAGAAAAACATTGTCGTTATTGGTTTCTAGAAGCGTACTGTCTGTTATTCCGATGTTATTTTCGTAGATTCGTTTGCCAAAGCGCTTATAAGAGGTGTGACACTGAATCAGAAGATGAGCAAGAAATTCTGATAGAATGAGGTGAAGGCCACTAAATCTCAAGATTTCGGAGTGGTGGCCTCATTTTGTTGTTTTTGAAATGTTTATTAATAAGGAAATTGCGTGAATCATGTACATTACAAGGAATTAGGGATCAAAATAAACCACGTTGATATTAACTTATTTATGGAAGGTTCGTAAAATAACTGAAGATTTATAAAGGGGGTCATATTTTGTAGTACTTTGTAGCATAAGATTAATTTATTGACAAGCTATATATTGAAACGTTTATAACGCTCTTATAAACGTTTCAATCCTATTTTCCTAGAAATTAAATATTCTGAAATGCTATTCGAGGGACTTACGCTTTTGCCGTTTATAATAATTATTCGAGTAGTAGAATTTATAATCTAAGGTATTTTTATTACTTTATAATCGATTCTGTTGGGTGAAATCATCAAATTATCTCTCTATATCTGTGACAGGTGATGTATTCAGAAGTTGTTTGTCGTCTATCTTCCGAATCTATCTTCTATATTTTGAACATTGTGGTGGGTGAGTGACCGAAGGGTTAACGATCGTCATACCTATAAATGCGTGAATAATATTTAAAAACTCATGAACTACGCTTTTGATTTTAATCATTCTTTTATATCACGTAGCTGCAAATCTGCCAATGATATATATGGTAAATTTTACTAGGATTTCATATTTCAGATTGCTCACAAACAGTTAATTTTCTACCCAGACGGATTCACAGATAACATAAATATTATCATCCCACCTCGTGTCGAGACACTTGCGTAGTTTTTCGTTGAATGAAATTGTAATGTGTTGTGAGGCGCCGTCCAATAATAAATATTTTGCGAATGTACTTACATTTGTTTACAAACATATTTACTAACAATATTGGCGTATTGAAAGCTTAGCTGTTAGTTCGACCTCCAATTGTTTATATTTATCTTAACCTCCGTCACATCTGGTAAAAAGTGAATTCAAATAGTTGAATTTCTCATTTACATACATGCATGCTCTAAGCCTCAATGGGATAGGCAGAGAATATCGATCGCCACCTGGAACTGTCCTGACAAATCGCTTTTGCTCCACTCACACCCATTAACTTTCTCATTCATGCTTTTCTGTTCTTCACGCTGCATACACACGCCTATGGAAAATTTGGCGTGTAAAGTGAAAATCTTATTAAAGAGAACTATTATGCAAATTTTTTTGAATTTCACTATATTTTTATAAAGAATAATTATAACTATTACAGTATTCACGAAAAGTTTTATTTGAACGAAGAAAGTATACTTGTACTAAGTACAGTAATACTTTGCGTATCTCTGATTAAGCTGATTAATTGTGATATATCATAAGTTTACATAGTTTATTCTATGTAGCTATTAAACGTTATTGAAATTATAAGTCCATCTATTAGAAAATTAAATAATCATTAGTATTTGATATGGCAGAATCGTCAATCGTTAACAATTTTATCTTACAACCGGCACTAAAGTATATTCCCTTAAATTGCATATTGATAGGTATTATACATATTCTCGAGAGTGATCGAACTAAAAACATTTCCTGTATTATTCAAGTATATATTTTTAACTCCAGTTTGTTGATCCAGGCTGAAGGAAAACATTTTTGACGCCAGCACTAAAGCAATGACCGCTTCTGATATACATTTCACTTATAGATACAGAAGATATATGGAAAGGGTTATGAATCACATTAATAAATTGGATTGGTTATTAACCATTTTAAATTTTAGCTATTTACGGTACAAGGAATACTTAAAATCAAATTTACCAATAGAAAAACTTTACAAACGCATCCACATCCCTAAAATGATAGTTTGACTGTCGATCGCCACCTGCAACGATCCTGACAAATCTTTCTTGCTTCACTCACACTCATTAACCTTCTCATACATCCTCTTCTATTATTCACGCTGCATACGCCCATTCCCCAAAAGAACGTTATTAATGAAAAATGTAGAAAATTCGTTAAAAGTTGCATTAAATTTTGAGATTTATTTAATTTATAGGTAAATAGAATAAAATTACTTTAATTAGTTTTTAGTTTATAAACATTTTGCTATTTATTGTAAAAATTTCATTGATAAATATGGTCAATAAATAATTTTTCACAGATTGCAAATATTGTTAATTTATTTTATGACGAATTTGTTTATTTATTTGACATACTGAGATGTTGATTTTTAATTTTAGATCTTATACCGGATTATGATGTATTTCTTTAAAACACTTACACTTTTAAAAGAAACATTATGTTAATGAATAAAGTAGTAAATTCATAATGTATCATATTCAACCATAAAAAACCGAATACTCTTAATAACAAATATTGTTATTTTTATTTTACGTCGAAAGAACTACGGAATGTTAGCGTACAATTTCTCAAATCACATTAAAGAGATCATTAATTTTCCTATCTTTGATTTCCAGTATGGCTATTCAGTCTGGTGTCCCTGCTACCCTACTGGGCGCCTCGAGGGTTACTCCTGGCCCTGGGTGGAGCTTGGCTGGTAGCTGGTTACACGTGTCTAGTAGTCCCCGTGCTCATCTCCGCCAACTACCGATATCCCGCGACATGGTATCCCATGGTAGTCAAAATGCTACAAGGTAAGTCTTTGGCTACTAGAATATACCCTACTTATATACCCATAATAATATTATAAGAAATAATGCTTGTTTGAGACGTAAAAAGAATGCTAACTAACTGCCGTTTTTCGTACCATGTTGGCGACTAAGGGACTAGGGCTATATATAATCTATAGGGATTATTATATGGACTAGTAACCTGTCACCAATATTCATATAACAACACATCACAATACAAATTTTCATGCGAATACGTGACTAAGGATACGTTTTCATATCTCCAAGGTTCTGTCCACCCCTAAGGGATTAAAGGACGTTTAAGTATATGTATCTCTATAGTAAGTCAAGAAGGGATTTCTGCCAACCTTTCTAAAAGGGTACAGAGATCATGTTTGTATATCATACGGCCGAATGTGTATGTGGAGCCGTGTTTACCAAGCGTGGTTCGCTTTGTTCGTAAAGTAAAAGTGGATGACGCAAATACCTTGGCCCGTTGCCCGTCTACATGAGCGTCCATTCAATGGCTTGCCAATGACCCACCGTACCCTCAGCTCACATGGGCATCATACATACATACATACATCATACATACATACTTCTATACACCTATACATGTCATACTATTAATAGTTTGACAAGTCACAGAAGCGCCATTTTTAGCATGCGTCTTTCATACTTTGGATCTTAATGTTCTATTCATTAAGATTTGCTGTGTTTTATACTCATAATTAATAACTAACGGGACTTATCGCGTATGTTTTTAAATAATAAAGTTACCTTTATTAACCCGATCGTCTGCCCGTGACCATGGCTGCTGCAACGTAGCCGAAACGTCGGGTTAATAAAGGTAACTTTATTATTTAAAAACATACGTGATAAGTCCCGTTAATTATTAATCATTTGCTGTGTTATCTATGATACATATAAATTATTCCGGTTAATTTTTTAAATATATACGTTTACATACACGTTATTAAATCCCTTTCGGGGGGACAGAACCTGAGAGGTGTAGTCACATTTTGGGATAAATATGAAGGTTATGATGTCATATGGAACATTGGTGACAGTTTAAGGCTACTAAGCCCGTAAATATACCTATTGGGTAATGGGTTCGAATAGGTTCTCCAATATGCCATATTCATGATGGCATATTTATGTCGCCATAGTCTCAAAAGCATGAACTACATATATAACATATCCGAAGGTTCTCTTAAGTCTATCGATATTATTAAAGGATTTCAAATTATAAATAATTATTTACGACTATTGAGACATAGGTATGAGCCACTCAAAGCCCGCGTTTCACTAGATAGACAACACCCAACGTGATAGCCGTGTCGCAGGCAGGTATATACAGGGACTGCCGATTTGGGCCCCTTTGTAAAAGATACCGAGAAGATAAGCAGCTGGTTATGTGCAAAATCCTTTAAGACAGGACACGTCTTTCCAGATTAAGGGAATAAAAATAAACGTTCACCATTTACGATGTTATTTTCAAAATATTTAGGGCATTATTCAACTCCGTACGACCTATATAAGATTAAATTTGACTAACTTCTTTTAAATTAATGATGCAGCCTCTTAGCATTCCTTTAGGTATAGTCACATTCCATATATAATGACTGTGGAAATGTACAGTTCAGTGCGTAAACAACTACCTAGCTGCCTTTTTAATACATACATACACACACGTCTGATTCCCTGTAGAGGGGTAGGCAGAGATCACGGATCCTCATTTGTCCCGATCCTGACAGACCACTTTCGCTTCATTGACACTCATACATCTTTTCATACACACGCGGCGGTTATGGGTACGCCTAACGTCACCCTTTTTCAATATAGCGTCTATCTGACTGTTATATGACTTTTTTGGCCATATAATTTCTTATTACACGTTATGACACATAAGAAATAGGCAGATATCCTTACGAGGTTTTCGCTCGCTGCTATTTAAAGGTGAAAATCAAAAGGAGGTTGATATAAAACAAGAAAAACGATTAGCAAATAATATAAAACCTCTTTATGTAGAGGGGCATGATTTGTACTTATCTATTTATGTACATAAATGTCAAGACCGCTTTCGCACAGAAAAGTAAGCAGAGAAGATATTATATTAGCCGACATAATCTATAAGATTGTATGGCAGATAGAAAAAAAAAAATATATATTGAGTTTGACATCCTCGTTCCAAGACCCGAATTTGGCAGAGCTGTAGCGACCCCAGACACAAAAAGCAAAAAGACAAGCGCATTCACGACCATTAACCCTTACGGGGTAGTCAGAGGTTCAGGTTTCCAACTCCGCAATTGCGAAAGTAGTAATTCTATGGCCACCTCGAACACACGTGTTCACCAGATAGTCAGTACTCATTGTGACAGGTGGTAAGCCATATCAATGTCGCCATTTACAAAAAGCATAAACAGAAAAAGACATTCGAAAAAATATAAATCCCAACGCCATTACAACTTAACTAAATTCTCAAAAAAGCGAATTCTGATTATATATATGCATATTTAGTTATGTAGGTAATGTTTTAATTCAAATGTACATATATACAGTATTATAAGTTTGATATATGTATATTAAAATAAGTTACCTTTGGTGATGTCGGTCTAACTGTAAACTATAAAACGAAAGACATTACTGAAGATTACAAGCAGTAATCTGCTCTTTTATATAAAATGATTGTCAAGGGGGTAAATAGGGTGGAATATTTAAAACCGTCAACTTTCAACCTCAATTTATATGACACAGTTCAATGGAGAATTACTTTTTTTATCTAAGATATCCAAATCTATATTCTATTAATACTGTTCGTTTGTTATTAAATACATTACGAAAATTTACATTGAGGGAGAACATCGTAAGGAAACCTGCCCATTTTAAATAATAAAGCGGTATAGTTCAGTAAAAATACTGAAATGTACATCAATTTTGCTGCATTGTACACTACTGAAATGTAAAATGCGCTCTAATAAAATATAGTTATACTTACAGTAAAGGTAAAATTACTTGTACAAGTACATTAGGGATAAAATTTTCATATTCGTTTAGCCATATAGTCATATACCAGTAGTCAATTTCTTTACACAATGTGATGAGACATTACTTGTACATTGGGAATCTGTCACTTTAATCGCTGACTATCATGAACAGGGTAGAAGTCGTGAAGCTTATTGCTGGTTTCCTTCCTGGCTTAATCATATAATATAATATCAATAGATTTTATTTAGCCGTAGTCTCTCAGTAGGCTAAGACATAAATACAAAATATTTGGGTTTTGATTATAAAGACTATCTGAATTACTACAATTCTATTAATTAAATTAGCATTCTATTTACACATAGTACATACAAACATACACATCACGCCCGTTTCCCTATAGAGAGGTAAGCAGAGATCACAGATCCCCATCTGTCCCGATCCTGACAAACCACTTTCGCTTCATTGATACTCATACACCTCCTCATTCACACTCGGCGGTTATAGGTAGTTCTAACGGCGCCCTTGTTAAATACACATAGTTTTCGAACCAAAATATGTTGTTCGAGTCATGGAAGCGAATCTGTAAAAATATCCTAGTTTGAATATTAACAAGAGAAAAAATAAAAAAATGACATTTCCTTTCAGAATTTTTCATTAGCATAATCTTTTTTGAACTTGTCAATGGGCAAAGAAATGGATTCACAGTAAATTTCCATCTCCGTGGAGTTTCTTAACCTTTTGGACCATTCATTAACAAAATCATTAATTAAGATATACATATACTTTACTGATCTATACAAGAAATGAAATTATAAAGGAAACTATTAGGTGATGGGTTAGTAACCCGTTAGCATTGTTCCATATGACATCAAATCCCACATACTCATGCTTAAAAGTTACCTGTTCGGGGAACAGGTAGGTCCATTCCTCAATTGCGATTAATTTTCCCTCAACCGTAGTAATTCTTATTGACAGCATTTCGTAGAATAGGTAGGTTTCCTCACGATGTTTTCCCTCACCGTAGTAAATGTATTTTTATTTACTAGTTCAATCCGTGTAATATAGTGTACTGCAATATTATTATTCCTTTGCATACAGAAGTATACTTACTGTATCTTTTTATGTTTCCAGAAGCGGGTAGGAAGCTGCGACCCCCCTTGGAAAAGGTCTTGAAGGTTCTAGCTGCTATTTACGCCCCTATGGCGAAGACTGAAAAAGTTTTTCTGCAAATGAACAATATTTCCACTATGTTGGGACAGGTACTCACAGATATTTTTGACTAAAAGCACCCATTACTACCTAGAATGTATGTGTTCGAAGCGAAGATCAGTTGTCTCAGCAACAAACGTGATATGTTATGTATGTAACAAATTTATGCTGAGGGAAACACCCAAATTAGCATATTTTTCAATAATTTGCACTCTTGAAACTATATTACAGCTTCGACCTTTCACAGTGTCATTATAATATAATGTAAATACATAATTATAAATTAATCAAGTTTTGGAAGCTTTCACATACATACAACAACAATCCTTAATCCAATATCAATTGCTAAGCGTTAATTCTGACCATTTCTCCCTTTCAGCTGGTGATCTTCACTGCTTGCGACCGCCTCTTCATCTTCCGCGGCAGATTGACGTCCCTCTACTCCCTCATGTTCTACAACGTGGTCACCTACGCCGTCAGCTACGTCCGGGAGCTATGCCTCAAAGAAGACTGGTGTCCCTACGTCAACCTCACCAGGACCTCTCGAGTGAAACACCTCGCCATGTCAGCCACAAAGATCGTTCTGGAATGGACCAAAGCGGTCACCTTTATAGTCACTGTCACTTTTGTTCTCCTAGCTCTAGGATTAGAACAGGGCTTGGAACATTACAAGCCTACAGCCATTTATACCCTGATCACTGGCATGTATTATTTGCTGACCGAGCGGACTTTTCTGGAATTGTGGCCCGTTTGTCTCACGGCGCTGAAGATTGAGAAGTTAGAAGGCATGGAAGCTATTTACTGCAATTTCTGGGCGAGAGCCATTACTGTTGGATTGGCTGTGCCTTTAGTGCCGGCTCTGGCTTGGGCTGGTAGATGGAGACTGGCAGGATTGACCCTTTACGTATGTGTGTGGATTCACGGGAAGTACAGGTTTGGAGAGGCTTTGAACAGGTTGCGGGAGGCGAAAGGGTCGATAGCAAGGTTCCGTCAGGCGACCAAAGCGGAGCTGGCCACGTTAGAAGACGTGTGTGCCGTGTGCCTGGCCCCCATGAAGTCTGCCAGGGTGACGCCCTGTGCTTCACTTCTTCCACGGTGACTGCCTCAGACGCTGCTTGGCTACTTCTGATCGCTGTCCCATCTGCGTCAGATCTTACGTGTTCTGCTGAATTTTAAAAGGGACTGTTAGGGTTACACGGTACGAGTATTTCTAGAATAGTTTTGTACTTGAGACTGCTATGTATTGCGAACCAAATGTTTGATTTAGATCGTATAGTTATAGGGTATTTAAATCAAGGTTTTTAATAATTTTATGTCAAATGGTTTGGAATTGTTTGGAGGGCTGGAGAGAGGATGAATGGAGAAAGTTTATTGCGAGTATTGAAAATATACTCTAGTGGAAGCTTCATAACTTATAATGAATCATGTACCGGCATAAATCATATAAATTAGTTTTTGCTATTTCATCGATGCTGTGATTATGGCGGAATCGGCATTCAGGTTCAATAATGTATCATTTAATTTGGAGGGTGTATTTAGAGCACTGAAACGGTTCATCGTAACTATTTAATAAACCGCTTTCAAAATGTCTGTAGGTAATCGTTAGATTATTTTATAATGTCTCCTGAACGAAATAAACATTTTATAGTCATGAACCCAGTAAAAAATGAACAAATAAATCTGTCATTATGTATAAATTGTGAATCACGAAATAGGAACTTAAATTATTTAATATAAAACATAGGTAATATTCAATGTATATCATAACGAAATAACCAATGAAAGTAATGAGTTCATTTATGTTATAGATGTAATTACGCGTCGTGAACAGTATTTATTAAATATAATGAATATTTTTATACATTAGCTAATAAATTTTTACGACGAATTATGTTTTTTTATTGAATTATAAATTTATAATATAAGATTGTGTGATAGGTTACGGAATAGTGTAATTGTGGTATGAAAGGAGATGTAGTGACGAAAATAGAGAACGGTAAGTTAAGGTGTTTTGGGCACTTGGGGCGGATGGACGAAAGGAATTTATGGCGACAAATTGGCAGGTAGAGACAGGGACGCCGTGTAGAGCATATACAGATCAAATTGGTGATATTCTTCTCACGGCGAGTGTACGTAGCGTAAACAACAGAAGAGCGTTTCAGAGAAAGTTAATGAGTGTGAGTGACGCAAGAGAGATTTATCGTGATCGTTCTAGGTGGCGATCGATAGTTTCTGCCTATCCCGTTAAGGACATAGAGGCGTGAATAAAAATGTGTATGTATTTATGTTATAATATGTGCGGTAATAAGATGTATTTATATAACATTGAATCGAAAATGGATTCATGATTGAGAAAGAGAATCTGCCTTCGCCTATGTAGGGAGACGGGCCTGTTATGTATGTACTTATATATATATATATATATATATATATGTAAATGGGATAAATTGTCACAATCGTACCGTCAGTGTCTGATGTTCGAAAATTGTTTTTTATTGCATTATTTATGATTATCATTAAGTGTAAAAATATTTTTTCATTGTATTATATTTGGATTGGAGATATGTTCAAAAAAGTGTGTGTAGAGTAAGGAAAATGAAAATTCCTCTCTGTTCTACGATAGCGACGAAATATCCTTCTAAAATTGATAATTTTAGGGTATTACCAAATCTTTGTTCCTAACAACAGGATGCGGTAAATTAACAGTTCTACGAAACCTTTTTAGTACACGACTTCTTGAACGAACAATATGACAAAAAAGAAAAACGCGTTCACGACCATTAACCCTTGCGGGGTAGTCAAAGGTTCAGGTGTCCATCTCCGCAATTGCGAAGGTAGTAATTCTATGGCCACCTCGAACCCACATGTTGACTAGATAGCCAGTACTAAATGTGACTGACGTTAAGCCATATCGCCATTTACGAGCACTAATTATAACCTGTTCGGGGTACAGGTAGGTTGCCTTACAATGTTTTCCCTCACCGTAGTATTCGACGCATTTCGTAAGTAAATGTATATTTATTACGAAAATGTACATAGAAATTCATTAAAATAAATTTCCATTGGTATATGCTCAAGCGGGATTTGAACCCTGTACCCACTGATACAGAGTCAAGCCCAAAACAACTGAGCTACCCGGAAAACAACTGAGCTACGTCGAAAGAACAAAATGAATATTCACCACAAAAATACTTAAAACCCGCCTGGTAAGTACAATATTTTACCTTTTAAATGACATTAAATAAAACACAAAGATTCCAATACTTATTTATTATCGCTATCCTACTTCTGCGCGTCCAAGTCTCCACCAGGCATGGATTGGAAATATCCCTTCCGCTGGATATCCTGTGCTATTTCGTCCATGTTGTTCGTCCTGTAATATTCTTGGTATGCGCGAATTTTAGGCAACTTCACGAACACATACACACTTAATGCTGTAATAGAGGTTATGACAAACGCTCCAAGAAGCATCTTTTTCGCGTTGGCGGCAGCAAAACCCCTCATTTTCGGCTTTGGCCTATACGGCGGCAGGGGTTTCGCCGCAGACGGGCACGGGGCATTACGAGGGGGACAATCCATTGTTGTGTTCAAGCAACGGAATATATCCAATGTTTTATTAGAATAAAATGTCTATAGAGTTGTAATTTATTTCAAATCACGGGAAAAAACGTGTACTATGGAATGACAAATAAAATACAGATTTAACTGTCAAAGTGACGTATGTTCGTTATGAGATGGAAACTCAGAGATGGAAATGAGTTTGGTTGTGATAGCTTATGTCTAGTTTCCACCAGAGTTTATGGTTGTGGTATAGCAATAGGGACGAGGAGACATTTTTATAGAAAGTTTACGGATCATTGTTTTTTACGCTGGACGCTATATTGAAAAAGGGTGACGTTAGGAGAACCTTTAACCGTCGAGTGTGTATGAGCAGATGAATTAGCGTCAATGAAGCGAAAGTGGCCTGTAACGATCGGGTCAAATCGGGATCCGTGATCTCTGCCTACCTCTCTAATCAATCAGGGAATCGGGCGTATACATGTAGGTATATATTATGTATTCACAAAATGCACCAACCGCAGCGAGGCAAAATAACGAGAGGAAATCTATCTATTCCGAGCAGGCATACTGTATTCATCGAATTCTTTTATCTGTGGAGTAGGTAATAGTCAAGGATTGCAAAATGGCGACGAGGCTTACCAGGTGTCACAAATCCGTAATTGCGGATATGGACACACACCATTGACTACCTCGTAAGGGATAATGGCCGTGAAATGTATATATGTTCGTAATTATTTGTCAATTCGGTCAATTCTACATAATCTCATGGGTGCTCTACAATAATAATTCACGCTACGTAGGTACACTCGCCTTTAGTAAATTATCTTCGATTCGTTCTATACGTTCTTTGCAGGCGATTGCAAGGGTAACTTATACCACGTATTACAATCTACTTATATTGGTGCTATAGATATATCTTAATCATCTTATCATCAATTTACACATTTTATGCCCAAGGAAGCTTACAATTGTTTGTCACTTCGTACATCTTCCTTCAGGTCAACTCGTTATCCTATATAGGTTATTAGGTACTATAATAGACCATAAATCTAAAACTCTAACTGTAACTTAGATAAAACGTACTTCCTGCGTCAAGTAAATGGTAAACTTTGTAGATAAAAAACTTTAAACGAAATACCATTATCATAAAGGTATGTTTACACACTGCCAAGTGAACAGACAGATAACTTTGTGTACCTGAAGTGGCGATATGAACTTATGACACCTAGTAAATTTAATAGTCCAAGATTTTACAAAATTTTTAGGAATATTCATGGTTTCAATGATGTGGGACAGTAATTAATGAATGCTTTGAAGTCATTCGCAAAATCTATTTAGCCAATGTTGTAGGTACCCACAGAATCACTAACTATTTTCTTGTGTGTGTTGAGTCGTGAACCCCTGACATCCCCACAGAAATGAAATGTTCGTGGAAGTGATTGATTCTTAGGTTAACATATTATCCCTCATATGTACTAAACTTATAATATTATCCATCAAATAAAAATAAGAATAACCTACACACTCAACAAAACCTACTATCCTAATATTAATGCTTCACGAAAACCACATCAAGCTAAGTTTTCACTTCATAATCAGCACTTAAAGTGGGTTTCCATGTCCTCGTGTATGTACAAATGTACTGGCTATTGACTGTTTCAAGTGATGGTCAGGTATCCTTACGACGACGTTTTATCTACGTTCCTAATAAGACCAATAAAATTAAAAGTAATAGAACAATGTAAACGCGGCTCATAAAAAGCGCGGCAATGATGTCACGCATGCATTACGTCATGTAAACAAACGATTGAAACCGCACTCCGCATATGTATTTATCTTTGTCTAGCGCGTGAATTTTAGCTTCAGCTTTGTCATCTGACCTTGTCTTACATTTCCCACGGGCGTCGCGCGCTTTTTGTTTTCCTTGACAGTTGCTAGTAGAGTTTTCTGTGAAACTGTTCTCTTTTACGAAATTTATTCCGAAACGTAAATAATTCGATAAATAAGACTAAAAAACTTTGATAAAACCCAATAAATAGTGACAAATCAATGATTTTATAAAGTTAATTTGATACTGTTATATTGTGATGTGATATAAAACGACGTTTTGAGTTAAAAGTGATTTAATCTCCTCATAATAATGACCAATCTAACAAAAAAACAAATTGTAGAGTCTGATTTAAAAATAGAACTATGACTGCAACTTAGAAAAATGTGCTCATGTAACATAACGACCAATAAAATTCTTTTTTTATGGTAAGTACGTATATTAAATAATAATTGCCAATTAGATTACTAAATATCTTGATATTATGCTATATACGAGGGTTATAGCTTACAATATGACACTCTACTACTTTTAAGAGACAACTACGAAAGAGAAAGAAGTTTTGTATATTTTATTGTAAATTATTATTGAATAACTACGCCTATTAGGTACTTCGGGGTGGACAGAACTCCGGGAGATCATATGTTCTACAATTAAAGAGTATGTGAAATTATTCATATTGAATATTAATGACAGATCAAATTTGATCAAATTTGATTTCATTTACATTTAATCCCTTAATCTCTTCATATGACAAACTGGAAGAATGGCATTTAGTTCGCATTCTAATTATGGCCCAGCTAGATAATGACAAGAACTATATCAAAAGGAATAAATAGAGATCCCGTCACATAAGGTGGCAGTTGGAGGCGTCGCCACAGTCGCGTAATTCAGTGTTACCAGTAAACACGCCAAAACTAGCACTCACTGTGCCATACGGCTCGATACATTATAGGTTTCATTTGTAACGGTCTTTGGTTACAGAGCTATAAACTCAAATAAAACAAATTAATATATCAAAGTCAAAATATGTTTATTAACTATTTCAAACATGATTAATAATTAACGGGACTTATCCTTCATATTAAATATTACATATATTATGTGTTCCTTCACTCTGTCCGCAATAGACCGTTTAGTCTGTCCGACGTAGGATTTCCCACAGCTGCAATCAATCTTATACACACCCTTATATCTTATATCATGAGTATAAATCGCGAATCTCTTAAAACTATTATTTCAAACATGGCACTGAGCATTTGTCTTTACATATTTTTTACCGAGGTTAGATCAGCGGAGACCCTAGCTTGGAGAAGAACTAACAAGAAACTCCGGAAATCAATTTATTATAATCACCCTTAACAAACATAAAAATTACAAAGAGTGGGCAAAAAACACAACGCTGGTAATACTAAATTTACCTTTCATACAAAATAACACGCAATGGCGGTAACGTCAAATTTAGTTCCAAGTTTGGCTACTGCCACCTTATGTGGCGGGATCTCTAGGTCAACATCAGAGTATTTTTATTATTTTTTATGTTCTATAATATTTATAGCTTGACACAATATACGAAATTGCCATTGAGTTGACATGTATTTAGATCAAAGTATATTTACATAGCATCAAGCTCATAATCCTAGAAAGGATAGACCCTATGCAAAAGAGGATTAGATGAAATCTGTTGTGTACATTACATACGTACATATCACGTCCCATTTCGTATAGAAGTAAGCAGTGATCACGGATCCCTTTTGTTCTCGTTACTGACAAACCACTTTAGCTTCGTTGACAGCCATAAACGTCTTCATAGTTACACTTTCGGCGGTTATAGGCACTCCTAACCACCCTTTTTAATATTTCGTCTGACTGTCATGTGTCTCATTAAGACGACCCCTACGTAACTGCCTTTCCACCGCACCTATATTTTATACATACATACACATCACGCCTGATTCCCCTGAAGAGGGGTAGGCAGAGATCACGGATCCCCATTTGTATTTTTATTTTATACCTTTCTTCAAACTACATTTTTTTAATTCGACTTTCGGGAATTAACTCCGATAGTGGTTAAGATAATACACTTTTCATAAACATTCACTTCCTCTAATCCCTTTCGGGGTGGACAGAACCTTGGAGACGATATTATTTCCAAGGTCACTTTTAGCATGAACTGGGGTTGTCATTTTATATGGAACAGGTTGCTAGCCCATCGCCTTACAGATTCCATTGACCTCAAGTCCGTTAGTCGCCTCCTACGACATGCCGGGTAGAAGAAAAAAGAAAAGCTAATTTGTATTCTTTTGCGTCCCAAACTACCACGATAAATAGTATGTAAGATAATCGATACAAATGCGGAAACAACCTTTAATTAAAGGGTGTACACGCGACCCCATTATTCAAAAGGGTGACAGGTAGTAATTAACCTACTTTGTAGAGGTAAAAATGTTACGTTCAAATAAGCCTTGAAAAAGGGAACTTTAGTTATGTCTATAACCGACGAATGTGTATGCAGAGGTCTGGCAAGCAAGTGTGGTTTGTCAGGATTCGGGAACACGATATTTATCAGGAGTCAGGATTTACATATTTTATTCTACTTACTCATGTAAATATGTACGCATCACGGCGTTAATTCCAAATGGTGTATTTAGAGGATTTGGTGGTAGCTTTATAATTACGGAGTAGGTAATTAATGCCCAAATTGAACCCAATATTTAGCAGAACTTATGTGCTATGAATGACCTCGTGGGTAATATCAGTCGTGATGCTTATTTATATATAATTTTAAATTTATTCCACCCTAGAAAGATTTCTTGCTTAGGTTTTATTGTATTCGGAAATACAAATCGACCTATTTCATTACAACCATACGTTGCTAGGATACGAAAATAATAAACAAAATAATCTCGTCGTAAAAGTCTTGTATAGTTTGACTTTTAATTTATAAAATTAAGTACATACATACACGTCCCGTCTGATTCCCTGTAGATGGAGTAGGCAGAGATCACAGATTCCCATTTACCTCGATCATACATTCATGTATAAAGTTGAGTATAAGATTGCATGGAATCGAATGTAAAATATCTGCATTTCACTCGACATCAATAATCCTCAAAGCGTTCGACATAATTAAAGGTTCCGTAGTACCATTCATCACATTAGTCTTTTTGAACATAATTAACTATGTTAGAACAAGCTGAGAGCCTTTTACTGAAATATTCCTAACTATACCTTCAGCCTAGTTTTAAATAAAGATGTAAAAGATTTAGGACTGTGTTAATTTTAGGACTATTCATATATATGTCATTATTCAACAACATACAAACATAATTTTTATTTTTCTTATTTCACTAAGTAGTAATTTTTTTATTTTCGAAATTACTTACAGCCCAATTCGCAATACAAGAAGCTGGTAGACAAAATAACCCTGTCTCCAATATCACACATTGGACATAATATTGTTATTAGATCATATCCAATACAATTTGCCCCAAATACAAAATAAGATAAACTTGAAACACCACATTTACCTAATCACCCAGTTTCGTTTGGTACCAATTGTTGGCACTTCGCCAAATGTATAGGAATGCTCAGTTTTAGTGTATTCCGTGTATAACATGCTTTGGTTGAAGGTTAACCCGTAACATAAAATAAAGTTTAGTTGTATGGAACGTAAAAAGAATGCTAATTAGCTACTGTTCTTACTGACATGTCGTAGGACGCGATTTTAGAACTAGGAGTTGAATCTATTAGGTGATAGGCTAGGAACAACAAAACATACCCTTGACGACTTGTGATACTCACTATTTCATTGTGGCGTGATAGTCAGAGACTTCAGTTCCAATATCCAAATTTCGATAGCATTTAAATGGCCTAGCATCCAGTCACCAATAAACCATATGAAAGCCATTACGACCTCAATAGAAATGCATCTAATATATCCTAGGCGATATTGTGTCTAAAGCTCTGTCCACCCCGAAAATGATCAAAATACGTGAATGTGTATAGTTATTGAGATAACTAGCAGGTGCTTTTGTTCCTAGCATGACAAAGATGGAGATCAGGGATTAATGGCCTACGGTAACAAATATTCTATAAAACAAAACATTCACGACAATATAGTCAGATATTCCCATGTGTTTGTTTTTGTTTTTAGTAAAGTCTTCGAACCACCGCATTTCTTCATTAATGTCATCTTTAAATATGACAAATATATCTTTATTGTCCGAGGTTCTGTCCGCATCAAAATAAGTATAAGAACATGAGTGTAAAATAAACTTTAAATAGATTAATTTAAGACATGAGTACAGAAAAAACTTCAATAGATTTACGAGTATTATATTTTTTATCTAGTAGTTACCACACAACACATCATAATATTATGATTCACATTTTATTTGCAATCAACACTAACAAAATTACTAAAATTGTTTATGCAAATACAAATTTTGATTCCGTCTAACAGATGCGTAGATTATTTTTTAGAGATATCTAAGTTTGATTGTTAAGCTATATCAAGTTTAACAACTAAATTCAAAGGTCACTGGTTGTGGGTGGTTCACAGTATCCGTATGTCTGTGTAGGCATTATAATATCATAAATAGATAACACAAAAGCTTTTTTTCAAATGCATATTTTACTTACTTTACTTTTCTGACACAAGCTATATTTAAAAGAACATGTTTAAATTATGTTTCATTATATACACACTCACATCTTTTAACCCCTTTCATGGTAGAGGAAACCTCATAGTTCGAAATCCGTTTGGAGAGATATTATTATTATTAATAACAATAATAAAAACGTTAATTTTACAACTACAAAGCACGCACGAAGATATAATACGAATTATGCTTGGTGTGTTACGAGTTGTGGACAATCGTAACGCTTATATTATGACAGAACCACAACGGGGCAATGTTATTAAACGTAAGCCTGTTTTCTTACAGAGTAGGATGCCACGGTGACACGATGACAGTGATCCTGTATAATTACCACAGATTCCAAGAGAGGCGGGTGAGGCAGCTCAAAATATGGAAAGGTAACTGACAGTTTTGATCCGTAACACAACTTACATATATATAATATTACATAATTCTTTATTAATCTAATACAAAAAAAACAAATAAAAAAACTTATTTTATTTCATTATAACGACCACACTTTACAACCTTATATTATTGTATTTGTATTTTTTGAAATTTTATTTAATTATTATGGTTTCTTCATTATTATTGTTATACATTATAATCTGTAATTACTTATTATAGTTGTTTAGTAAATATAAAATTAAACATATAATAAATAAGTAGTAGTAACTATAATAAGTTAATGATAAATACAATGTATAAATAGACTACTAATAAACAACTTTAAATACTTGTCTCTATTTCCAGGCATACACGTCGCCATATACATAGCGATAGCTCTCCTCGGCTTCATAACCTACTACTGCCTCATCAAGACCAAAGCCTTCGTGGACGGCAACTGCATCCTGTTCCCCAGGAAACTCACCTTCCACATGGTCCCAGATAACCTGGGAGAGGTGGAAGATCAGCCCCATGTGGTGGAGGTGCTAAAGCATCGAGACTTTTATAGTGAAGATGGAAAGAAGATGTTGAGAGAACAGGAAGAGATCACGTGGGAGGTGGAAAATGTGACGCTGGTTCAAGGTTGGTTGGTTCAGTTACTTATATACAGATGTTCTATGATTTAGACTAGCCCGTAAGGAATGTATGGAGGTCGTCAAGTGTATGTATTTTAACCTAAACTTGAAGTATGAGTCTAGATTTTTCTAATGAGTACCATGCATATTATATGCGTCTATTAGTATTTATTATGCAGTGTTAAATATAAAATAAGGCAGCAGCACATCATAATAATAATTGCTATAAGTAAACTTAGTCTGGGGTTGATTCAGCGTAAAGTTGTCACCTATATTAGCATTACCATTATATAACATGTACTCGTATATCACACGTAATATATTAATGACTGTGGTTATCTTTCTATGTGAACAACTAGTAATTTTGTCAGATAGTTCAGAAATAAATATTACAGTGTACACAGAGAGTACACAGGAAATAATTAACTATAGTCAAAACAGTGTTAAAACCAGTTAACTATCCTGTTATAATATATGTTCATGGAAAAGCTAATATAACGTAGCCGAAAATGTAATGAATTATGCAATAAATGTATACAAAACAAAATATTTCTTATTAAATCCTCTATTACAAAACGTTTCGTATAATAGAATTGATAACGTCAGAAAATACACAAGATTTTACATACCCATATAAGATAGTTCACTCAATGTCTTAAAAAAGTAATGATCTCACCACTTATTACGTCGTGTGCTGACTATCTGGTGAACCGTGGGTTTCGAATTAGCAAACATCTTAGCTGTAGTCACCTGGTGTTATTTACGTCGAAAGAAAATATTGTAATAATTATGATCAATTTAGGGTCCTTCTTTTTCGGTTTTTTCCTTATACGTTCGATAAAGTTATTAGAAGTAATATGGAGTAAAAACGATGATTTTCTATTGTCTTGTCACAGTCTATCATAAATGAACGTATAATTCAATCTAATTCAGGACACCCATGTAACCTAGCTGTAACAGCAGAAATATATATTCTATTCTCAGAAACTGTAATAGGTAGGATGAAGGATATTAATAATTCTTAATTCAAATAGATCATAAATAGTACTTCAAGGGTTAAAGTAAAATCTAAATACTATATGGTTTACATAGTAACGTGTCAAGCTGTTATTAATATAACTTACGCGTTTAGTAGATGTTCAAATATCACCACAGTTAGTAGTTAAAAAAGAGTTGTCTAACAATGGTTTGTCACGCATCTCTATTACGAGTATAATTAGGTATGCCCTTTGACTGTATGCCCTAGTTTTACTAGCACGTGTAATAATTTCCAAATCAAATGTATGCGATCGTGTCGGATAAACATACATACAACTACTGGCTTAATAAATGCGACGAAAATTTCTGAAAGAACATACTCTCTGAAGAAAACCAAACTGTTTAAAAATCCATTTTAAAGCCTTTGAAAATTCCTTCAAACGTACAGTTTTCAACGATATTGTTAAAATCACGAGCGCTGTGAAAATGTAAGAAATATGAATGGTTATTTTTAATTATAAGTGGCAAAAAGCTTGAAAATTTTTGGTATCTTTTCCACATAGTTAGATTTCTAAATCTAGATCTAGTAGCCAAAATTAAGACGACAGTTGATGTCACTCTTGTAATTTCTGATGTACTTCACTAAACATGTCAACTTTTCTTCCATTCCCTAGGTCGTGCTAAATACTCTCCATTGACATCGGAAACCAAATTCGAGTTACATATAAAGGTTATCCCTCAAACGATATGGACTATCAGGAGAAGTTTGTTATTTGTTTTACTAGCGTGTTTCGATGGCTTAGCCGATGATTTCTGCATTTCAATGAGTGATTTTGGCTCCCTAACTAGCTTTCTGCTGTAAAGTAAGATAGCTTCGCACGATCTTTAAGAAATATAGTGTGATTTGCCTATAATGTCCGAATCTAGGTGAATTATAAAGTTTTTGTTATTTGTAACTGTTGTGTCTAATGATTTAAATTTTCGTGTTAAAGTATCGTTCCGCGAAACTCGAATTCGCAACGTTTTCAATCAATTAAACGTCCTCAAAAAATAATTTTTGAGTCTCTTTTTGTTCGTCAAATTGGGAACGTTTAGTCTAGAGGATCCTAGTGCCCCATTTTCGCAATATTCGGAACACACGATGATATTCTTTTCATATGAAATTAGGTGCAACTATTTTTGTGTCATTAACTATAGGTTTAGTATGAATTCTTTGCAATCCTACACAATTCCCTAAAGTTTTGCAAGGGCGTGCAAGTGACCTTCTCAAATCTATTATAATAGAAACATTCCAGTAATAATTGTAGTCTGCAGTAATTTTACTTGCGTTATTGTTGTAAACATCCTGCCAAAAATGTACGAGTATAGCTCAAACGGCATTAGAAATTAGGTCAAATCCATTTGGCAAAATTTTCCATAATTATTAGTACTGACTACCAAACTGAAAATTCTGATACATAATTTGCGTAAATAGTTTTGTATTTATATGTCCACAACCTTATTGATTTCATATTATTCAATTCCGATAGTAAGTGCGTTTGTCTTTAAATTTGTCACTAAAAGTTTTTGAGAGTATCTACTAACTTTGATTTGACGTGTGCTAAATTGTTTTTGTGAATATTCTTAAAGTCTTCGTCTCCTTTGGATTTTATCCAAAATCGTCTCAAAGTAGCAAATTTTTTTCATGTTAATTTTTAAATAATAGTAAATTTTGATGTGCCACATTTACATATGTATATTCGTAGATATGTCATCTTGCGAAATTTCAGTTTATAGCATCGAAATATATCGTGTCTTAAGTCTTGTTGCGTCATCAAGGAGAAATATTTGTGTCTCAAAAATGTTTGAGGTGAACGAAAATAACCATTTTGTGTGTAATCAAACATGCACGATAAATTATGTGTTATAATAATTATAAATACATTTTACGACATGCTATATAGAATTTATTACGAAATGGCAGTCTTTCTAATTATGAAACGATTGTTTAACATAACCTTTGCGTGTAGTCAGAGATCCTAGTATCCATCTCCTAATCTGCAGAACGTGAAAAGAAGATTAACGATGAAGGAATTTATCTCAAAACAATATTCCTATTTCAACTCTCTATTTGAGAACAATATTTGGTCCAGTCACTCTCCTTTTGTCGATACTTAGTAAATGATCTAAAAACCTCCTCAATTTCCCCTTTGGCTACAATATTGATGCAAAAGCTACAACCTATTTTAATAAACTTGATATCAACAGGAAACATATCTCACCACCTGGAACTGAACGTAAACAGGACCCTGTTTGGGAATGACCTGGAGTGCCAGTACGCAGAATTCATGCCGTTGCTCTCGTCAATATTCGCCATGATATGGATCGCTTTCTTCGCCATGTGTCCCGGTAGTGGGACATCTAAATTTGGGTAAGTGTTATAGGTTAAACTGGAAGATAATGTTATAATATAGATTCAATATAGATAATTAGTAAGTTTGAAGATAAGCGTTATAATTTTGTGAAAATTTTTGTGCAACTCAATTGATATAGCATTTAAAAGAAGGTTATAGAAAATTGCACTGGTTAGCGTGTATACTGAAAGTGTGCTGATTAACACGATTTCCGCAGAAAAATATCCCAAAATAAAATTTATATATTTCGTGACTAAAATGAGGTCTCTCAAAAATTATTCACAATAGAAAACTAGTTTCCTTCACTTCATACCCTTCAACTACATAAGTTTCCTTCTTCTAGCCTAGAGCATCCATGGCGTATAATGACACCAGCAGTGTTGTTCGCCCTCCTATTGTCAGCACTGACTGGCCATTGCCTTGCGAGGACTAACCAGGGCTTGCAAACCTTTTGTGGCGCCTTTGAAGATCTTACCAATTCAACCACGTGAGTTTACAAAGCCTTATAACATATATTCATTTTATTATCTACTCTAGTTACGTCTCTATCAATATTTTTGTATATCGTGTTAGAAATATTATTTGTATGATTAATTTCATAGCATAATTTCTTGTTCTTCTTTCTCAAAAATGATTTATCGGCACACTCATGTTTTTTGTTCAGTTGACTAACTATATGTTGTTAATTAGGATTTAGTTTTAAAAACGTAGTTACACAATAAATATTACAGACACTTAGCTTTTGAAAGCTTACGTAACGTTTCTAAGAAACTGTGATAGCATGATCTATTAGTAGCTTTCGTCGTACCGAGTTCTCATCATCAGAAATTAGTCTCTTCTCTTACCTTCCTTTGACCAACTAAACCATTTCTTCCCTAGATGTTCCCTAGTAGAACCATTCTTACTCCACGTGTCAACCGGTTGGAACTTTGGCTCCCGGGTGACAGCCGCGAGAGCTGCCAGTGCCGCAGTGTGGGCGGCATGGCTGGTTGCAGCCGCCGTACTCTTGGCCAGGTGCCTCGTGGCAGCCGACTTCAGTTTGAGGAAGACGGAAGTCCTGCTGCACGCTGATGATGAGAAGGTGAGATGGTCTTGGTTGAGATAGTGTGAAAGGTTTATGGTTGATAGTGTAGGGAGCCCAATAAGACATACATAATTATGATAGATAGATGACATATTGGAATAAGATGACGTTAGAGGTACTTAGAACCGCCGAGTGTGTATGAGTATTAAAGAAGGGAAAGGGGATTGTCAGGATCGGGACAGATGGGGATCCATGAACTGTGCCTAACCTTTCACAGGGAGACGCGCGTGATTTGTATGTATTTATGCTTCAGAACTTTTATTATGTAGATGCAGTTGCAAGGTAAGGGAAATTAATCCAATTTAATATTCAATCGCGTAATGAGAACAGATTAAAGGACTAAACGGAATCTGAATCACAATGGAATGAAATGATTTTATTTCTGAAGGATCGTGCATCGGTGAATGATGTGTAAAAATCAGTTCTTTACACAGAACAGACAGATAAAACAGGGTTGACAACAATATGTTTTTTACGTAATTGAAAGCTATATCTGAAACTTACATTTTACAGGAAAAATCTTGGTCCTCCAAAACCGAAAGAAAACAGCCTAAGAAATTGCCTAAAAGTCCCGATTCCTCTATCAAGTCAGAGCCTACTTTGAGCTCGCAAATAGTCACTGTGTCCATAGAACAAGATACCCCTCCAATATCCAGGGTTGTACGTAATCCAACGACACCTAAAGATGGAGCTGAAGACATTGAGATGGATAGAGTCCCACCTGACATGCTATGAGGGAAATATAGAAATGTATAAGAAGAAAGTAAATGAAGAAGTAATATGTAAAGGTTACTTTAAATAAACTAGAGCATTCATTACTTTAAATGATAGTGAAAGTGTCAGACATAATTTATTATAAATGGGTTAAAAATTTGAGTTGAAACTCTTGAGTTACTTGAGGAATATATTTTTATAAATTTACATCGAAAAATGGCTATGATATTGTGTTGATACAAAAATTGTTTTTGTAAATTCATTAAACTTTGGATACCAACTTTTTTCCAGTTCTAATTTATTTAAAGTAACCTAATTAATAAGTTAACCATTATGTATTGATTAGGTGTAACGTTAGATGTAAGAGTTGTTTTGTACTTAAGTATAAATAAACCATTGCGACATTTTGTAATTTTTATTTTGTTTAATTTCTTGAAACTTGTGAGTCTCTACTTCGAATTGAACCTCCTCCTTTAAAATACACACATATACATTCGCGTCCTTTAATCCCTATCGGGGTGGACAGAACCCCGGAGAGTTTAGCATGAATCAGCTGAGTTGCGAAGTTATAACGGAACATTGATGACAGGTTGCTAGCCTAACCACGAACCAAATATAAAGGACCCGGCATAAGGAGCGGTCCCCATTACGCGGTGCGGAGTCTAAATATGTGTAGTAGAAAGAATATACCTGATTTGATTGGCCGATGCCGTGTTTTAATTGGTTGTAATATCCCCCCTACATCTGGCGTACCTCGTTTCACCCCGCGTAATGCCACACTAGTTTCCATACAAATATTGCGTAAGGCCCACTACTCTTATTACTTACTCCATGAGCCTAACGCACAATAGAGTATATTTACTCCTAGTCTCTTAGTCGCCTCCTACGACATGCTGGTACGAACGGTAGCTAGTTAGCATTCTTTTTTCGTTAGACTAGCACGGGAAATATATTTCATTTTTAATAATATGGGTACAATGTATGGACATCAAAATAGTTAGTTTTCATAACCTAAGTGATGAAAACGACAGGTAGGTAATTCATTAAAAAACTACCATTAGGACTCTGGATGAGAGATTAGTAGTCCATCGTGTTATACTAAATTTATGAAAATAAGACTGCTATGTAGAGATCCCGCCACATAAGGTGGCAGTAGCCAAACTTGGAACTAAATTTGACGTTACCGCCATTGCGTGTTATTTTGTATGAAAGGTAAATTTAGTAATTCCAGCGTTGTGTTTTTGCCCACTCTTTGTAATTTTTATGTTTGTTAAGGGTGATTATAATAAATTGATTTCCGGAGTTTCTTGTTAGTTCTTCTCCAAGCTAGGGTCTCCGCTGATCTAACCTCGGTAAAAAATATGTAAAGACAATGCTCAGTGCCATGTTTGAAATAATAGTTTTAAGAGATTCGCGATTTATACTCATGATATAAGATATAAGGGTGTGTATAAGATTGATTGCAGCTGTGGGAAATCCTACGTCGAACACACTAAACGGTCTATTGCGGACAGAGTGAAGGAACACATAATATATGTAATATATAATAAGAAGGATAAGTCCCGTTAATTATTA
Organism: Leucoptera coffeella; assembly: GCA_030578115.1. Taxonomy (NCBI): domain Eukaryota; kingdom Metazoa; phylum Arthropoda; class Insecta; order Lepidoptera; family Lyonetiidae; genus Leucoptera; species Leucoptera coffeella. The sequence continues at coordinate 972 of JAMBLF010001390.1, read as the reverse complement.
ATCATGTTTGAAATAGTTTAATAATCATATTTTGACTTTGATATATTAATTTGTTTTATTTGAGTTTATAGCTCTGCAACCAAAGACCGTTACAAAATGAAACCTATAATGTATCGAGCCGTATGGCACAGTGAGTGCTAGTTTTGGCGTGTTTACTGGTAACACTGAATTACGCGACTGTGGCGACGCCTCCAACTGCCACCTTATGTGGCGGGATCTCTACTTCATTTTTTGAATTGTCTAAGACAAGTTTCATTTCGTCTGTCATAAACAGCTGTTTTTGACATTACGTTGTAACCTGTTTGGTTCGAAAGAATTTGTTATTATTGCATTAGTTTTACTTATTTAAGATATTTTTTAATAAAATAGTAACATTAATTGTTGTTATGGAGTTAACAAGTTAACTAAATGAGATAAAAGTATTAAAAAGACGTTATTGAGTGATTTTTGGCATATGGTTCTTACTTCTCAAATCCACACCATGATTCACAGTCAGGTAAATATAACAGTACTGAAGCGTATATTTCAGCGGCATATGTGTACAACAGTACAGAAAAAGGCGGTTTTACATTCACTAAACAACAGAGGTATAATACAGCTAAGCGGGGCTGAAGCGGCGCCTTTCTCCAAGGTTTGATTACAAATGACATGAACCATCTGGAGAATGGAAACCAATCCATGTACTCCATGTTTCTCAACAGTAAAGGACGCGTATTATTTGAAACCATCATTTACAAATGGCACCCCGACACATATCTAATTGAATGTGACAAAAACATTGTAAATAACCTAGCAAAACACTTAAAACTTTACAAATTAAATCGTAAACTCACATTGGAAGTTAAACCCTACAAAGTGTATGCTCTTGTAGGCAGTGCAGGATCTATTAGTGCAGAGTCTCCAGACATAATAGCATGTAGAGATCCTAGGTTGACTGATCTTGGTCATAGAGTGGTTTCAAACGAGAATCAT